>BQNB010044105.1:0-45091 GCA_026074375.1 Tanacetum coccineum
AACTTGATGCTTTTAAATTCGACTGTGAAGCTAAAATTTTACATGTTTTAACACAAAGTATGACCGTTAATCCTAAGTATAGCTGACGCACTCATTTAACTATAATTATTAAACATATACAATATCAACTACATGGAGGTCAATGGTTCGAATTAGGGGTGAGCACGGTCCAAGGACCGGACCGGACCGGCCAAGACCGGACCGGACCGAGGACTGAGTTGGTCCATAATGCCGGACCGAGGACCGGAACGAAATGGTACGGTCCGGTCCGGTATCCGGTCCCGTATGCTCACCCATAGTTCGAATATAACGAGGAGAAAATTAACCCCCTTGTGGCCTCGGAGGTTCACTTGAGCCGACTTCGGGCTACCTAAAAGGGTAGTTTCGCTGGTATTAGTCGGCTCATAATGTCGAGTTAGAAAACAGGTAAATTAAATGAAAAAATTTACTAATTATCCTCAAGTTCATATAATATATAAAAGATTTAATAAATCTATTCTATTCATATGATTTCGATAATACTCTATAACATAACTTATAAAACAGAAAAAATAAAAATTATACATATATTTAAAAAAAACATAATATCTAAGCCCTGTGCGATTAAAACTAGTATAGTCAACAAGAATATGTGTGTCAATTCATTATTTTGATTCATTCCGTTAAGAAATGTGATTTATTTTTTTCTAGTTTTGTACACGATGTAAAATGTAACCGTGAGATTGTTAAAGGAAACATGTACTCTTTTAACTTAATAGGGTAGTTCAAAAAGATTTATTTATCTAAGAGCTTCGGTAAGATTGTCGTAAAACATATATTAATTTTACATTAGAATATACTATTGTGGTATTGCTCTAATGGGATGACTCATCTAGGGATTTTCATTTTTTGGTGATACCCGAATAAACCAAAAATCAAACCGAAACCGAACCGAAAATAATCGAATCGAATTTGTAATCAAACCGAACCGAATTAAATATTCGGTTCTCGGTGCGGTTATGGTTTTGACAATCTAAACCGAAAATCGAACCGAAAACTGAATTCACATAAATAAATATATTATTATATATTAATATAAAAGAATATTAAAACGCTTTTCTATTATTACTTTATATATTGTTTTTACTAAAAGTTTTCTCACACAAAGCTACAGTATACACTCACAGATCTACAGTAACCTGATCTTTTTAATACATTTATATTAGTTTTTAATCCCCTTAGCTAAACTCAATCAGTTGATAATAAAACACGTATGTATATATGTGTTCTTCCCCAAAAGCACATATAAAACACCTAACACCACACACACAACACCTTCGCCCCCTCTTTTTCTCCTATAGCGTTTGACAACAAACCATAATATCCCTGAATATACACACGAAAATCAATAACCCCAAATCTTCGACGGTGTTAGAATAGGCATTAGCGGTAAAGGACCACCCAAGAACACATCAGATTGGGTGGCGGCTCCGGTGACGGATTCCAGCTATATTACTTTCTTTTTTAAGGGTTGTTTGTGCGATTATTAAAATAACTTGGAAACAGTAACTTCATCATCTCGTAGCAAAACAATACACTTACAAACCACACGGTGCATATTCAATAATCAAGATGGAGAAAAGGAACAATTAAGAGAAAGATCTTGCATATCTTCAGCTACATGTAAGTGATTTTGCCTAATTTCATTATGCAATCTCCAGCGTCGGTATAAAAAAAACAACTTTTGGGTTTTTTGTAATTAGTTAATAGTTTGTCGGTGTTTAATAATATATGAGATCATTTCATGGTTGTTGATTTGTAGTTGCCAGAAAGATGGAAGAAGCATGTATCTGATGCATTTGCAAAGGGTGGTCGATAGGTATCTTTGTTTTTCTGCCTATGTTTCTTTATTTAAAGATCTGATTAAAAACATAAGGTAACACTTCTTTTACATAGTCGAGTTTGTTTAATGTTTTATTTTTTTGTTCAGCAATAACCGAAGGGGTGATATTGGGTTACTGAAGACACTTCTTACAGTGTATTTGCCCATGGTGAAACTATCGTTATTCTTGACCTGTTACTACCTTTTAGCTTCAAACAATGTGTGGTAGTTTTATGTGTTGTAAGTGGGGTGGGTGGGTGGGTGGGGGGTAGGGTGGGGGTGTGGGGTGGGTGGGTGGGTGGGTAAGGGTGGGTGTGGGTGAGGTGGGTACATTTGTGTGTTGGTGGCGCGGGGGGGGGGGGGGGGGGGGGTGTGTGTGTGTGGGTGTGTGTGTGGGTGTGTGTGTGTGTGTGTGTGTGTGTTTGTGTGTGTGTGTGTGTGTGTGTGTGTGTGTGTGTGTGTGTGTGTGTGTGTGTGTGTGTGTGTGTGTGTGTGAGTGCGTGCGTGCGTGCGTGCGTGTGTGTGTTTAGGAAATGGCTTGAAATTGTTTTGCGTGGATGCTGTTAGAAAATGGTTTCAGTTACTTTTGGCTATATAGTTGGTCGTTTGTTTTACTAATGCTCAGAGCTTATGAAATGTGACTAATTGGATATATGGCAAAATCATATGTGTTATCATTTTTAGCTTTAACTTCCTGCATAATGTATATATGTGATAATGGTAAACGAAGTACTTTGTCTATTTGAGTATTTATTTTGAAATGTAAGGATGTTTTAAAAGCTTACTTTTTCTGGCTTATGAGGTTGCTTGGTTGAGGTCATGTCATTTGTCGTATCATAGTGCCGTGACATGTATTTGTACATAGCCATGTTCTTATTCCTTACGTATTCATTAGTTTTTGCACCTCTTGCATATGTTCCTATCATCACCATAGCTCCATTTGTTTCGAATGTCCAAAAGCAAGTTGCCAGGATTTCCAGTTCTTTCGATTCATTACATTGCAGGTGATTAGATAGTTTTATAAGGATTATGACTTCTGTTGGGACGCTATTAGCTACCGAGTAATGAGCATAGTGCCTAAAATTTATGCTTATTTACTTACCCAAACACCCACTAACTGTGATTGCTAGCGAGAAGGGTGAATGACATCATAAAGTACAACCTGCCTAATGCAACTGATGCAGATACCATGTATTGATTCGTTTCTGCCTATTTGATTATTCGGATTCTTATAATTTTTCATCAAGTGCGTGAAGCTGGTCTCTTTTCTTATTCTAAAAAAAATTGTTTTTTATGCAGAAAATTAAGAAACATTTTTAGATTGATTATGACCAAAAAAGGAAGAGTACTAAAGAGGAGCTAGTAGGTTTGGCCGAGGAGTAGAAGCCAAGTCAAATGACATGAGGTCAAAGGTCATGTCTCAATTTTACTTGAATAACTAGGTTGGAATTACCATTGCTAAACTCTATAATGTAAAATAGTACACCGACATATCTTATTATCATTTTTTACTTAGCTTTTTGAACTGACAGGGTGTCCAATGCAATATAAGATAACGTCAGGTGCCATCCCTCGGGTACAACTTGTCCCTTAGTCTAAATAATTAATGTTTTAGGTTCGCGTTGTTGTTGTAGAAGCATACTTTTCCATATACGTTTCTAAGAAAAAGAAAAGTTGTTTGTATATATTTCAAAAACACAATTTTCCTTAAGTGTTAGTCAATGGGTGTTTGTGTGAGTAGCTTATCTAAGCTGCATATTAGCTTTTTTATGTTTCCTAAAGGTTGATATACAAATTGCAGGAAGGAGCTTACCCACCTATCTGTCAACGCTAACGGTTGCCTTGTCCCAAAAGATGTTGCATACTGATCACGCTTTATGCGAGAAAATCTTACGGTCCAATAGTCATGGGATTCATTTATTTCCTGCTTATCTACTTTAAATTTAGGATTCAGTGTTTGGATTTTCTAAAGGGCTTCGATTTCTATTGTATTTACCGGGTTTGATGGGTTTATTTGGGGTTTGATTGTTGGTGGTTAGTTTGGGAATCAAATACTGATTTTGTCTTTTTTTTCTAGACGGAGGTAAAAAGAAGACCATTGTGTTTTTTCCACGACTATCGGTACACTGGCTCGTTATGAAACTCAATCAGCCAACCCTCTTTTAAGGCAGATTAAGGGTACGTAGGTTTATTATTTTGTTGACACGTTGTTCGTCCTTTTTGGCCTTTTCACTTTCCTTTATTTATTACCTATAGGAATCTACTGCTAGATAGGCACAACTTTGGGTTCAAGTGGAGAAATCACTAAACATTCGTCTTCATGTATGAAGTATTATGCTTCCTTACAAAGCAGTCTTAACCTAATGTCAGAATCTCTAAGTGATTTATTTGATGTCTCTAGCCACACAATGAATTTTGTCTATGTTTGCTCATTTTAGTTTCGATGTTAAAAATTTACACATGTTTACAATTACTTGATTATTTGGCAACTAAGACCACAACTTCTTTCTACCAGCATGAAGCAAGGAAAACAAGCAGGAACGGTAGGGGAAGAGGTCACCTTCTAACATTAACTCAATGGGTGCAAAGGTAAAACTATATTGAGCGAGTTTATTATATTTCTAAACATATAACAATTAGCTTTTCTTTCAAACTTTTCCTTCAAACTGTTATAGCTCTCATAATGCTACAACACGAAATATGTTAATGATTTTTTAACTTTTTGGATTAGTATATTCACTTATTTTTTATACAGATAGGCGCTTTTCTGAAGGCATTCAAGCATAAAATGGAAAGTTCGAATCATCAGGACATGAGGTAATGCGTGTTACCAAATAACGTATTTAAGCATTGTTATCATACTTCATATTCATACAACATTTCCCTTTAAGATAGGTTCGTAAAAAGTTACAACTTAGCAGGCACATATTTTTACCCATGCTAATATAGCGTTGAATTATAAATAAAGTTTGGTTTTCCTTTGCTGTTGTTTTACATTGATGTTTATATATTGAACAATTTGTTGTTTAGTGACACTGTCTATGTTCAGGTATGTGTATATAGATATAAAATGTTACTTTGTTTCCGCTTATATAGTTGGCTTATAGCTTATTTGGTTTTGGGTTTATGTTTCATAAGTTCACATTATGTGGCTTATTTTTAAACTTTTTAATCTAATGTGTTCCGCTTAAAGATGAGATAGTAGATAATGAATTTATATAGTAATTTCACATTTGACAAATTATTGTATGTAACTCGAAACTCTGAAATGATGTTTGGGTCGCATAATCTTCCAGAAATGAAACAAAACCGTCACATAGATTCAACATAGTCAGTCGCTAAAGGTCCGCTACACCACAAAACAATAAATTTCTTATGAATAGGTTGAGTTAATAAAGAGGTGTTTGGGATTGCTTATTTTTCAGCATGTTCTAAAATAACTACTTTTGGAAGTGATGTTTGAAATTGCTTATTTTGTAGAAAAAAATGCGAGAACATCGAGAAAATAATCAATTGTCTGAAATTCGTGGTTTGTTGTTGAAGTGATTAATGTTTCAGGTCTGGAAACAAGTTCTGAATGTGTGTCAATGTCTGTATTGCCTTTCAAATGACCGACTTAGTTGAAGAAGCGAGGAAGCAAATATGAAACAACATACAAGAAGAAGAAGTCTATACCAAATATTCAAACGAAAAGTTTCGTAAGGTCCCAAAACATAGACAATAATATGCAACAAGAAAAGGGAAACCAACCATCTAAATCAAAAAAACTCCGGGTGAGCTATAAACAGGTTACTGGTAGAGGAATTGTTCTCTTTGGTCATGGATATAAATAAGTAAGTATTTACTTCCAACTTCGGGTTCCAAGTAAGTATCACGTCATAGTTGCAGGTACAACTTAATGACACAAGTTTGTTAAAGACCTTAAGACCTCACTGTATACGAGATGGCACAAAGTAGCATTAGCGATCAAATTTGTAGAGGATAATTGAGATGAACGAAGTGATTCTTTATTTTGACCCAAAACCAGTTCGTGGTGATTGAAACGGAGCGGTTGTACATACAAACTACAGGTGCATACATATACTCAATTCGAATATATATCAAACCATTTTGATATTTTTAGTGTGTGATAGAATGTCAAAACTAAACTTAAGATTGTTTTTAATGTACTAAAAATTCGATGAGAGCCGATGAAGGATATGAGGTGATAAAGAAGTCGATTGGGAAGTTCGAGAAAAAGCACATAGAACATATCGATGCGTATGGAGAAGGCAATGAATGTAGATTAACTAGTAAGCATGAGGCTGTCGATATCAAGAACTTCTTCACATCAATCAATATGTCCAATTTTATACATCCGTGCATATGTTTATTTAGTTAGTTCTTATATTAGGTTTATTATTTTTATGTTTCAAGCACTATATATGTATTAGTTGTATTCAAAGTAAATGATAAAATGATATATTCATTAGTGGTGCCATTCAAAAGACATTTTCCCTGCATAAGAAATTATAACAACTACAATTATAAAGGCATCATATTTACTTTAAAGTTTCAGAGCAATAAAACATACTTTAAAATGTATCAAAAGATAACTTAAGATCTTTGATCATCATGACCAATCCATACACACGTAACGAACTCCTATTGTGACTAACTATAACTTGCATCGTCATAGAGACCTGTTTAGGTTTCATCAAATAAAATAAATATTCCTGCGGCACCGCGCGGGTTAACAAAAACTACTCCCAAAAAAAGAAAGCGCCCCCTTAACCTATTTTTTAACAAAACTCGCCGCAGCGAAGCGCGGATTTTCAATACTTGTAAATATAACATTTTTGGAGCTAGAAAATAATTTTGTGCTAAAAATCTATATAAACCAGTGAATAAATATTTAAAATTATGTAATTCATGTTATTTGGTTCGGTTTAACTTAATTTAAATTCGGTTCGATTCGGTTTTACCCCAAAAAAGTAACCAAACTATTATCCAAAACTAAATCATCTTTCACGTGTCACTTAAGCACAAATTAGAAACTAGATAGATAAGTTAGAAAGAGAAAGTAGAGAGAGAAAAATAAGATGGTGGATTCAAGAGTAAACCAAATGAACCAACACCCTCCCTAACATGCTAGTGATGGGTATTTATAGTTGTCTAAGTCCTTTTAGGCGTCTTAGGAAGTTAGGGTGGACTAGGCTCGGCTTTGGTTGGGATTTTATCCCGTAACACGTACAATATTAGCTTAGCTAACTAGCCCGTGTCCATTTCTAGTATTTTACATAACATACAAAGTTCCTAAAACGTAGAGACCCAATACTTATCGCAATGACCTTGACTTTCTTTATAATGACCGCTGCTTTCTTTGTTCGACTTAATATTTTGAGGCTAACAATCTCCCCCAAAGTAAGGCCATTTAAAATTCATTGTCTTTAAGCTCTTGTAGTATTGGGTCTTGGTCTTGAACTTTGTTGTAGTATATTGTGTTCATTCATGCTCCGTGATCCTTGATCTTGATCCTTTGTCATTGTCTTTTGTTTTTGTCTTGTATTCTGAGATCTTTAAATCTTTCCTTGCGTTGTATGATCTTGATAGTAGTAACCGGCACTTTAGTCATCTTTTGATGGAGACCAACACTTTCTATTCTTGAACATCCTTGAATCTCCTTGTGCTTTGGACCAACATGCTCATACTTTGCATCATCTTGAAAGCTAACAATCTCCCTTTATATACCAATTGTCTTTTGAATATTGAGGAAAATCTTTGTCTTTATATGTTCTGAGCTTTCTTGATTTCTTGAAACTTGGATGCTTGTAGTATGTCTTTGTAGCTTGAGTATGAGCATGTGGTAGTGAATTTGATTTTGCTGGAATGAGGTAGTTACGCCATCATCTATATCTGCACTTATAAAGTTTAGTGATAAATAACAGATATGGACGAATGTCTTGTTCATTTGCCGAAGTTCGGTAACGTTAACCTCCGGTTCCATGAGGACCGTTTCACAGTATAAATATTGTACCTATGTCATCAGGATTCGATTCATGAATGGATCTCCTTAACTGGTTTTCCAGCTGAAAGTGTGGTTTATCTAGAGCCGACACATCTGGAGACGCTAACGAAGCTTTTCGATATTCTACAGTTGTTCCTATATCCGGATTCCCGTTCAAGTTAGGATAACAACGAATATAGGCGAATCATTGATGCAAAATGTGAAGTAAGCAACAACGATTTTAGGTGTTTTTCGTCAAATACCAATACCTGGATCAAATTGGATTTCCAGTTAGCACAAGTTTAATTCTTATAGAATCTCGCAAGTCATAGATCGCAGTGCTGTTTAATGTTGACAATGGAAGGATTTCTATTCGTCATTGTAAAAGTATCACTCTGAATGTTTTGGCAAGATCACAAAGATAATGCGTAGGACTCTTTAGTATATCACATGTGTTATTATTTGTGAACAACAAATGTTTATCATTCATATGCCATAATGAGATTTATATTTGATCTCTTTGGCTCTAGACTCGATTTGTGCGCTTTGGTTTTAGTGGTCGGAGGCTGGAGCAGATTGTCACCTTTTCAATATCAACATTCTCATAGTGAGAAGTCAATAGAAGTCGTGTTAATCTTCGTGACAAATGAGACAAGTATCTGCTGAGAAATGGTTGGTAAAGGTTATGCAGTGCATCACTTGGGCCATGATGTCTTTTTTCAATATCAGAATTCATATTTGTGAAGACTGATAGCATATGTATTGACTCGGTTTCTGCCTAAAGTGTATGGAGGGCTTCTTTCTTTTCACCCTTTATCATAGCTTTTCTTTTTTCATTCTTCAACCCTTTCAATGTTTACTAAGACGTCCTTACTAACACCTTGTTGTGGTTGTTTCAGTGTTAGCTCATGCCTTAGTCAACATTATTCCTATTTCTCATTCTTCTCCAAATCATACCTAAGGAACGCTATTCCTAACTATGGAGTGTCCCTAGGTAGATCCCTCCGGTTCTTGTTGGATCATGGAACTAAGTGTAACACCCACAAACTACGATACGCATCGAAATACAACATTGGGGTGCTACTTCACAATACATGCACACGAGTCCCAATAAACGTTCAAAGATACGTTTATAAAACACAATTTCATTTATTAGAAAGATCAGAGTTACATAGGTCCCAATACCATTATAGAAATTATTTCTAAAAGTCACAACACGACTTGATTTCTAAAACACTTGTTTAGTTTATGACACTAATTCACCGAGACACCGTCCTTGATATCCGCGTTCCGTCCCATCCAGCCATCAACAACAATTAACCTGAGATACATGCTTAAAAAGTCAACAAAACATTAAGTGAATTCATAGAGTTTACAATTAACACATAGAACGTATATTTTGGGTTTCACAAAACGTATAACGTTGGCTCGTAAGTCAAATTATAAAAATAGTGATTTCCAACTAAAGAGCCCGTGTACCGAAACTTAACACATTCATTCCGTAGGACGAAATTATGTCTGAGAAGTATGCCACTTCTCCCAATACTAACTACAAAATGTCCGTTTGATAGGGTGGTCCCAACGGATTCAAACCCCGGACAGATCACGGAGATACACATGACTTCTATTGACTTTCTCAACCAACCCGAACCAAATCGAAACTCAACTCAACCAAAGTCAACCCAAATATCTTTTAATAAATTAAACACACCCTTTGTGTGTCTTGTACCCGGTTCGAACCCGCTTCCCTCAAAACAAAACCAAACGCAACCCAACAAACAACAACTCAATAAATCACACTCCCTTTTGTTCCTTGCTTGATTCGAACCCACAACCAATCAACCAAGCCAAACCGAAAATCCCCTTGTTTTAATAATATTCGACTTCACACAAAACCTTATTGCATGTCTATTTTTCTTTGATGGATGGTCATAGAATCATCATAACAATGATGTGTGATGGTTGAAAAAAAATCCAATGACAATATTGTGGGGGTTTGTGGTGCCGTCCGAACCAAAAAGAAAAGCGGGATGAAGAGAACCAATTAAAACTTGATTTCTTTATCAACGTATACTATTTTTGAGTGATGTTTGAATGTATTTAAGTGGTTAAAACTCAAAAATGAAACTTGTATGTGTGTGTGTGAAGGTGGCCAGACAAGAGGAAGGGGAGAAAGGAGGACACAAGTTTTAAACTATGTGTTTTTGCTTAAGTACACAAAAGGGTTATACCAACATTGGAAGCAAACTTTGAAATGATTATGCATGTATTGGGAAATAAAAGTTTTGGGTTGTGTGTGTTGCTCTATTACCGGCTACATAGGAGCTAGGGGGAGGGAATCATATTTTTTTGATTTTATTACTTCCATTGAAGGACATTTAAATAAAAGTGAGCTAGACACAATTTAAGTGCAAGGCATACATTAAACGCGAGTTTTGATCACGGACAAGGAACAAAGGTGACAAGGTTAAAAGTAATAATTTACGGTCAAGAAAATAATAACGGGGCGTTGCCGTACCTTTTTACGATACTTAAAACGATTAACGAACTGCAGCGATCAAACGGTGATTCACAGAAACGCAAAAATAACACATTTTAATTTCCGTTCGCAATGAAAATAAAACGAAATAATTAATTACGACAAATTAAAAATTTTAAATGTCGACGTTTGTTTACGAGAAAACTCGATAAAATCATACTAATTCGTCTGAACTCGCGATTGTCCATACGCGTCATGAAAACTCTCGGCGTTGTTACATTCCACCCCACATTAAAGGAGCGCCGTCCACGTGCTCGTACCTTTCTACTTGCCTTATCATTCATCTCGTGCACGATGGCATTCTCGTTTATCACACACACTCCTTCGTTCTTTCAAAACAAATATTCTCGATACAATATTCTGCTCCGACTAATTCCCGAATTGGAAAGTCACAAAACAACGTAAATTATAACCTACGAATAATCAAACAAAATCTATGTAGCACTTATCAAAAGAGCAAAAAAACTCTAGTAGCGAAAATTATATTCGGCAAAACCAAATCACATCGTTCTAACTTTTATAGTTGTGTTTCTTCTAAAGCGACTAATATAACTCACGGAAATATCTGGTTAAAATACTTATAACACGTCGTTCTCCTGAGATCTATTTTTCTAAAATGGATGACATCTCCAAACTTAGTTGGGGATCATATAAAACAACAAAACCAAGCGCACCTCGCTTATCAAAACCAAGGCGAAACTTACGTTCGTTAATGCAAAATCAAAATACTGTCAACACTCACAAGGGGAATTATACGAATAGTCCTATAACCGAGAATATACGACGTACCAAAAATACAAAACATATATCGCTAACTAAAACCAAGATAGATGTCAATAATCAAATTCGATATATATAATTATATCATTATCCAAATTAAAATACTCATCAATAACAAAATCCAAAATACACATGTCGCCTTTCCGGTCTCGTTTAATAATGTCTCACCGGTCGCGACAAAAAGCCGAAACACATTAGATCTCCTAATACATCTTATGATATTATAACGCATGCCCACATTAATTCACATAAGTACCTATTGTAATCTCTCGCCATTTTTTTAAACTATGATGACTCGCTGAATTGGCCTCCATACAATGCATTCAACACACGCCCGCTTTCGAACAGCATTGGCCGATTATTATCACATATCGATTCGCTTTCCTTTGGAGCATTTGGCATAATTACTTTTCTAACACTTTAGTTTTAATACCCTATGGTCACTATTTAAAATTTCCTTCATCTTACCGATCTTGCCACAAAGTCCCAGTCACCTCGACATAATTCCCACCAACATAAACACGGCAAAATTCTAATTAGGTCCTAAACACTCACTCTCATGGGTACTTCAAGCCACAATCGTCAACAAGACTTTTGGCGATGTCCACCCCACCTTATTACATCCTAAATTCTCACTTGGGCGATTACACCCATTCGCTTACATCCTAAACCGCATCACTGGCCACACTAAAAAGTGACATGAACGCTCACTAACCATTTCGCGAAGCAACATAACACATATAGCACATATTCCATATAATTCGGCGACGACAATCCCGCTACAACACATAATGTCAAATGACAAATCAAATCAATTAAGAAAACAATGTGCATCATGGACTTATTGCTCGTTCAACGAAAATAAAAAAATTTAGCGTTTCTTCATGGCGACTAGCATCGCTAGCTTGGTCCCATCTATATGGTAGCATTCTTGATGAAAACAAATATTATCAAGTCAAAATACTCATCACTCCTAATCACATATACCCGCTCGACTTAATTCTCATTTGGCTTTATTTTTAGTTTTTCTTCCAGTAATAGAAACGAAACGCTTTACCATTCTGCAGAATCTCAAATCAATTCACCAACACTCTTTACGCCCTTTAAGGTCATCACTCGTCCCGGAACAAGGGCCACACACTTAACGCGTTTTCAAGTAAATCGATATATGTCCTCAATAAAATCCTTGACGTCCCAATCAGGAAACTTACGACTAATAGCTACCCACTGACACTCTATTTCGGGATAAAGAAGTCCTCCCTCACAGCCATCAGTTATGAAATCTCTATAAGGCAGCATACATCCCATGTATAGAAGTTCGTTTCCCTTTCTCACTTTCAATTCTCAAACTTGGTACTAACCATCTTAGCTTCCACCCACCTAGGAAATCTTTACATCACCAAGAAGGTTTCCTTCTCAGAGTCGGCTATATCAGGTTCACACCCTTTATAGCTCAAATCTATCATTGCATTTACTAACTCCGAACTATACTGGGTCCTTTTACGCGTCTTCATAACAATCCAACTCTCCTAAATACTAACGACACTATACATAACTCCCTTCTAGACACACTTCGACTTTCCGAACAATACCGTTAGGTAATTTACCGCTTGCTAGAACGACTTGAACGTCATAATGACGTAAGACGTCTCCTCCATTGCAGTCGAAAAGAAAAGGGTTACTTGCATACAGAATCGTAACGTAGGGTAAAAAATTATTTCTCCTCCGGAAGCTTGACCAAACATTTACTCAATTACCAAGTGTTTTAAGGTTGACGATTATAATCCAACATAGCGTGTTTCTTCCAAAACTATGCCATAGTTGAATCAGTTATGCATATTGAGGACCAAACGAACAACATGTCCTTTCTTCGTTAAAACGTTACTTTCCATAACGCTAAGATTACAGCGCGTAAATTTATCTTCAAATAAAATTTTCAAAGAGTAAAAATCAAATTATTTCAAAAGAGAGAAAAGAAGATAGCCCCACCCTTCATTCTTATTATTTAAAAAGAAAAATGTTTTTTTTTTGAAAAGAAAATTTTATTTAACACCATAGGGTCAGTTTATGAAATTTGAAAACACATTTTTATCTCAATGTTTTTACCTAAAACACTTTACACAACAAGTCCAATATGATTCGCGCAACGACATTACGTTTTCTCAAAACACAAATCGCTCTTACAATTCACAGTTTTAAAATCACAAGTCACAAAACATCATTCATACATTTTTCAACCGGTCCCACAACAAGTTTCAAAAATAATACCCACTCATCGACTATCCAAGATAATAACATACACGTGCGAAAGATCCACCAAACGGAATCGTTCCACGCTCGGGATTAGGTCAGTCTAATAGCAAGACTAACCAATATACCTATCAGCATCCACAATCATACAACTCATAATCAAAAGAAAGTCCTAGTTCCATAACCATAATAATACCAATGCCGGGGGTAGTACAAGTACAACCAAAATCCCCCAAGAGTTACAATATCTTCGGTTCCAAGACCGATACATCTAATCATAATGAGTCTAAGTTTATAATACAAGAATTAAATCAAAAGTAATATCTAAAGAATGCACGATCATCACGCCGGTGACAAGATAAAACTCCGAGGCAATAATAATCATCAATCCAATGGACCTAAATCTTGGAATCCTCCTACTTACTAGTACGCGGACGGTAAAAGTAAGAGGTTTTCGTCTACGGAAAGCATTTCGAGTATAATTTCCAGAAACATAAGGCCTACTGCCCAGAAAGTTTCAAAACCAAGGTGAAATTACCATTTTGCCCCTATTCTATCAAGGTCGCCCTTTACTAAAATTTCATGGCTACACTAAATTGAGTGTATCTCCTAAACTGTGCGTCCGCAAAATCCGAAACGACTGCTCAAATCTAAGTTTGTTCGATATATAGAACTTACAGTTTTACATATTTAGGTGTTGCTATATAAGTTTTTGAACTTATTACTCATTCAAATTCTGGTCTAAATTTTCTGACTAGTTTTGCTATTTTAGCTATATCTCATTCGTCGGGCATCGATATGAGTCCATCCGAATTCCTGTATGTACCTAAGATGTCTTTCTACATCCTAGTCCAGTTTCCCAGGTCTTCATAGACCAAAAATATTTTAAAACATACCCAACAAGCTGCTACCCCAAAGTAGTCCCCGAAAAAATTTTGACAATTTTTTGCAGTTTACGAAAGTGAGTGTAATTTGAAATTTATTGATGATTTTGATGTGAAACCAATTGAAGGTGATAGCTCTAAGAGCCTTCTACAGATACCTAAGTTTTCTTTTGAAAAGTTATTACAAAAATATGGAGTTATACTCCTTTTCTCAACGGTATACCAATTTGACTAGTTTTAGTAAAACGACGATATCCCACTCATCTAGAGGAGATAAAATTTCATCAAACTCTCCACATGTACCTTAAACATGTACCAACATCTCTATCAGATTTTCCAGGTGCCTCATGACCAACAATCATTCACAATCAACCCCACAACCTGCTAGTTACAAACTACCAAAAAAATCCATTTCAAAATCCCACCAAACACCATTTTTAATTCCTTCAAACGCCAATACAAAGCCATACCTAATGACTTAACACTCTTTCAAACACATCAACTCATGGGTTTCCAGACCCGAACGTTTCAAGACTTACTAAGTAGAGGTCGATACGAGAGAATCAAACGCAAACACCAACTTTATTCGAAAGTTCCAAAAATAGCCATTTCTAAACGACATATTACGCGGGAGTAAGTTTATAACTGTTTTCCAAAACAATGAAGGTTCATGGGATGACATATAAAATTCGCACTCACATCAATTGAAAATTTTCAAAAAAATAGGTTACAAAACAACATATGCGATTCAAAAGCAACGAGAAAATATCAAACGCAGGTATAGTTCTGAACAATAAGTATCCTCCAATTGGGATCCGATCAAACTTTATTTATAATAAAATGTCGAATCAAACATCACCAATAGATGAAAAGTATATAGTCACGAAAAGTTTCCAAAAATTATCGTTAACATCGATGTTATCATCACGTATTTCAAAATATTTTTTTCTATCGCTTCGGAAATTTTAAAGGAAAATTAAACTCTTCGCAAGAAGCGAATATCAAGATATATATAATCGTATACCATAAAACGGATGCCGTATATATATCTATATTCATATATATAATTATTACTTGTACCAAGTGTCATCCACTTGTTATCACATTTATATGTAATCAAAATTTACCACATTTAAGGCTTCTAAGGATCGGGGAATGATGCGCGACGCGGATATCAGACACACGTGTGTTTTGAGGGGACTCGTGAAAATTTTCCGAAAACAGTTGTAGTCCAAGTTTTGTAAAACGACTTAGTTCACTACAATCGTGACTATGGTACCATTTTGTACCCCCCAAACTACGATACGAGGCAGAATACAACATTGGGGTGCTACTTCACAATACATGCACACGAGTCCTAGTAAACGTTCAAAGATACGTTTATAAAACACAATTTCATTTATTAGAAAGATCAGAGTTACATAGGTCCCAATACCATTATAGAAATTATTTCTAAAAGTCACAACACGACTTGATTTCTAAAACACTTGTTTAGTTTATGACACTACTTCACCGAGATACCGTCCTTGATATCCGCGTTCCGTCCCATCCAATCCATCAACAATACCTAACCTGAGATACATGCTTAAAAACGTCAACAAAACGTTGAGTGAATTCATAGAGTTTACAAATAACAGTTAGAACGCATATTTTGGTTCAATAAAACGTATAACGTTGGCTCGTAAGTCAAGTTATAAAAATAGTGATTTTCAACTAAAGAGCCCGTGTACCGAAACTTAACACATTCATCCCGTAGGACGAAATCATGTCCGAGAAGTATGCCACTTCTCCTAATACTAACCACAAAATGTCCGTTTGACAGGGTGGTCCCAATGGATTCAAACCCCGGACAGGGTTGTCAAACCCAATAGATCTATTTAATGCATTAGCGTTCACCAACACATGGTAATTAACAGTCACACAGTAAAAAGGCATATACTCAGTAGCAAGCGGAATCATATTTTTGTATTAAAACAGTCTGCGTTCAATTTCACAAAACAAGCATATAATCTCCATCGCCGGAGTTAAAAACATTGAAAACTTTAAAAGCGAGGCTATGAACTCACATTGGTCGAAGCCGAAGATCAAATAACCGAAACAATTCATGGAAAATTCATTAATTGAAAAACATCGATTCACGACATATTAATTTATGCTCGCTCGATTACTATTCGAATGTATAGTCAACGATGCGTTCATCGTATCTATATATATATTATTTATATATATATATATATATACTATATATTATATATATATATAATATATATATATTTATAATATATATATATATAGATATATTTATATATATATATATATATATATAGTTGGGATCCTAGTGAGAAGTAAATTAAAATAGAAATGATGAGAAGTGACTTTAAAACCACACATTTGAGATATAACGACTTGCATTAGATGCATTTCTATTCATTTAGATGCACCATGTTGAGTTTCAAAAGTTAATTTGATGTGTAGATGGTGCAAATTGATTTTCATGATTTTGGCTCATGTAGAGGAACCATAAAACAACGAGAAATCATGATATGCATATAAAAATACAATTATATCCATCTAATTAAAAGCTAGATAAAACACATTTATAATCATTATAATGCATTCTAAGATTATAAGATGCATCTAATTTAAGTCGATGAATCAGGGATATAAGGTTATAGTTACTTTTATCATTTTTATTTTAGAGAAACGTCTCATTTGAATCTTAATCTATATATATATATATATATATATATATATATATATATATATACACACACACACATTCATACATGTGATGAGAAATCCAATTGCGCCTTATATCCTAAAACCCCACAACATTGAGTTATAATTGTCCCTCATGTTTTATCTTACGTGACTTTAATTGAAAATGTTATATTTTCGATAACTTTCTATTTTTAGAAAGTTACTATTTTCGGAAAGTTACCATCTTTGGTAAGTTTAAATATCTAAGTATATTTTTAATACTTATCATTTTATTTATATCCATGTACTTAGTTAAAAATTATATAAGTCTTATATGACTCTTTCACTTTTTAAAGTCAACATTTAACTTTTATACTTATATTTATTTTTTTACCCAAATCTGACCCGTGTCAAACGACCCTCTAACTTACATTTTCACGATTCGGAGTAAAAAAAGATTTTATGCGAAACGATATTCCGGACAACCTTTTAGTTTTAGCCGAGACCCGAAACTCGACGGAAAATAACGAAAATGCCCCTGCAAGAATCTGCTGTAACTTGTATTTTTAATAAAGGATTAATTTCATATATCACCCTACTTTGAACAATAATTTCATATATACCCAAAGTGTAACCAATGAATGCATAATGTACAATGTTTTTAAAGCATGTTTGGGTATATATGAAAATTTCATTTTAAATGAGGGTAGATATGAAATTGCCCCTTTAATAAAAACGCAGTAGTTTGACCATCGGTTTTGACCCGCTATATCACGTTTTCGTGACTTTGACCAAAAAGATATTTTACAGAAAACATCATTCCGGACAACTTTCATGTTTCGCCGGACGGCCGAAACGGACTCGAAAGTGCCCAAAATGGCTGTCGAAAATCAGATCAGCAACTAAAATAGGCTTAAATAGCTGATTGAAATTTTTAGTTTTTCTAAACTTGTTTTCGCCGTAACTTCTTTGTTATAACAATATATCTTATACATGATATTTACATCGCTCAATCAACCCATATCATAACTAATCTAATCGACGCAAGTTTCGCTCGAATTCATCACATGCAAAAATCAAGTCAAATGAACGAAACAAACGAAACAAAATATAGAAGAAGGCTCACAACGCTATAATAAGCAAAATCAATAAGTGAAATCGCCTCCTTTGTCTTAGCCGCAGCTCGGACCGAACACAAACACCAAAACCACAAGCTTTTTGACGAAACCCTCTTCCTACAATGTTTATTTATCACCAACGACTAGTGTTTTTCAACCCATTTCGACCAAACTCGAACCAAATTTAAACTAGAGAAATACTTATTGCATGTCGTGTTTCTTTAGTAAGATGTGTAAGTAATGACGAAGGATTAATATTTTGAAGTCGGATCGTAATGCATGTCGAAAAATCGACGGATTCGGGTGGGTTGGAGCTTTGGCCGGTCGTGGATGGCTAGGGGAGAAACAAAGAAAATGAATTTTGTAAAGTATAGAAATGTTGCTTATGACTTCTTTTTATAGAAGTTAAATTTGAGAGTTTAACACAAATGGTCCCTCCAACTTCTAAGTTTTGCAAAACTAATACATAGGGACGTTCGTTTGGTTTAACTTAACCGACCACAACGTTACCTATATCACTTTCGTAAATATTTTTATTTCGTCACGTTTTATTTTAGTTTCTAACATTTAATAAAATGTGTACATTTTAAAACACAGGTTCGGCTCACGACAAGGAACAAAAGACGACGTTCGTAAAAATGATAAATTTACGATCTTAGAAATAATAACGAGATGCGTCAAAAAATTTTACGATGCTCGAAACGGTTAACGAACACGCGGTCAAACGGTGACTCGCGAAACGTCAAAAATAAAAATTATCAAAATTTCTCAAAATTATTCGTAATAAAATACGAAAATAATTATTTACGACAAATAAAAATTTAAATGTCGACGTTCGCTCACACGATTTTATAAAATAATAATTATGACGTCGAATTCGCGATCGTCATACGCGTCGTGAAACTCGGGTTGTTACACTAATACCTAACCTTAACCATCTTATGACTTCATAATCGTCGTGAATTAGTTGGATGTTGGGTATTAAGATCGTAACCATAAAACCTTGTTTGAAAACCAATCAAAGTATTTGATATAGATCAAAAACGTTTGACACTTTAAAAGTTTTATCTTTTGAAAAACTCCCCCTTCACAAGTGCATTGATATTCGAAAGCGTTTCGCACATGGAGGTAAGAGTGAAGCGCAAACTCGCTAGTCATCTTAGATCACTTATTATTTTTCTAGATCACATTTTTCCCCTTACTTAAAATAATAAATCTCTTAGTATTTGAAATACCAATTGATTAAAAATTGTCATGAGGAGAAATGTTTAAGCATGAATAAATGAAACATTTTTGTGACAACCGACAATTTTCCAGGTTAATATTTGACTATTAACTCGAAATTTTTTATTTTAAATGGTTCGCACTTAATTTAACTCATAACTGGGAGGTTATCCCACGTGTTGCGAAAAACGTGTTTGAATGCGTACCGACTTTAGACTAAGTATAGTCTATTCATAACTAGCGTGTTATGACTTTTACGTGAATATTTTTATAAGTCACGTACGTTTATTTTACAAGCTTACGTAAATCCACTTATATTACATTTGCATGCATGCATTTAACACCACCTTTGTGCATAATACATTCATATATACTTGCTTTAGTTTTAAAATTTTTTGAAAAAACAATTTCCCCCTAATCACGTCCTCCCCCACCACCTTAAACACCCACATGGTTTTTGATTTTTAGCTAACAAACTTATACACTTTGGACTCTAATGCATTTTGTCTACATACCTAGTCATTTCCACCTTAAGCTCAACCTCTTTTGTCTTGGGCAAGATTTGAGCACACAATAATGTACAACCTATTTTTTACTTAACCATATTACCTTATTATTTCACTATAAATACAAGCAAAACAACTAGCTTCTTTCATTTGCATAACACAAAAACAAAACCACTTTCTCTCTTTGGTTCGAGCGACACACAAAGAAACAAGTTCATCATTTTATTTTCAATATTTTGACAAGAGTTTGGTTATTAGATTAATAGTGGTGTTTTACTTGGGTTATATATGTAGTTCGGGGTACTTACTTATACTCTATTCATCCATATTGTCTCATCTTTGTAAGTAATCAAAACTTTCATATTTTTATACATCTCATGTCATCTTTACATTTAAATTTAACACCTACACATGTTTGTTTTATAAAAAATCACTAAAAGCATAAAAATAAAAGTTTCAACAAAAATGTAACACTTTAGAGCTCGTAATCACTGTATAAAAACTTATTTTGTTAAAAGTCTCTTTACTATGCTTGAATATATATTTATAGATTTAACATACTCAAAAACCAAGACCCGAGGAGTGTTGTTGAGTTTTATGTGTAAAACGAAATAGAATTTCTAAGTAAATATGTTGCTGAGTAGTCGTTTTGAGGGCTGATTTCAAGTACCGTAGGAATAGATTTAGGAGCTGTGAATATGGGTAACGTGTAGTAGACTTGGCAACCTTTTCGTGGCCTTTGAATCACTAAAAACGAACTTATAATGAATAAGTTACGGTTATTTGAAAACGGACAAAAATAAGTATTTTCTGAAAATTGCACAAACTCAAAGTGTCAAAAATGTTTCTGTAGTAACTTTGGAGATGTTTTTGAGCAGTTTAGGACTCGAATCACAAAAATTATCACATTGAACTTTATTTAGTACTCGTGGAGTACTTTACAGAAAGTCCGAGTTCGCGTCAAGAGGTTAAGTAACGAAGGAGTTACGGCCTTGTGAAGTTGGGTGGAAAATCTGTTTTAAAGTGTTAAAAGCTTATTTTCTTTAAAAATAGTTTTGACCATACTACTTTAAGGTCATTTTTGAGTGTTTTATAGTCCACGTGAGACATAGGGTCAGTAGATTACTTATGTAGTTGTAAAATCCAAGAAACAAGAATCTGGACTCAACTAGGGTATGAATAACATTGATTGATTAAGCACAGCGGAATATGAAATAAGAATACAATCAACATTACTAATAAGGTTTTCTTTATTCAAACATGATAAAGAAACTAACTAGCTAACTACTAAACACGCTTTCTAAGCGTCTAGACTCTCATTAGAGAAGTCTGCTATGATATGGATGTCTGTAACCTAGACGCCTACCCTCTTTATATAATAGAGGAAGGTTACAAGAAACCCTAGCTTACTAATAAAGCTAACTAACTATTACATATTAGGTCCTCATTGTTTCTTCTTTCTTCATTTTTGCTTGTGGGTTTTGTAATTATCAAATCTGTAATTCCCAACAATCTTCCCCTATTTGATATTACAAAACAATCTGCATGAAGAAACAATGCTAAAACATGTCATCACAACAATAAGCTGCACATCATGAATCTTCTTCCCCTTTTTGTAATCATCTAATAGGGGTCTTGTGCAACTCGTAAACGCTTCCTCTCAAATGATGCATGTAGATGGAAAGTATATGAACAATAAGCTTCCCCTTAAAAATATACTAACCATCTCTTGAATCTCGGACTTTAATTGGCTTGAAATAGTAGGTATCAATGAAACATCCAAGTGCAATAACATCCTCCTCTCTCATGTAACTGTTGCCTCAGCCGGCGATCTACCTCAATCCTTTGTTGCATCTCACAAAAAGGGTGAACTTGTTACATAATCGATTAAAAAGCTAATGCATCAAACGTCTACACAATATCCTTATCTGATTTAGTGCGAACAAGACATGTTTATTACACCTCAGTTATGGATCACTGTTGGTCCCTGACCTACCTCACCATAACCGCCAAACCATTGATCCATCTCAGATCAAATCAGTGACAATAATAATACGGTGTAAAAACAGCGGGTAATTATTACCAGATACAAACGAAAATTTATACCTCAGCTAAGGTTCATCGCTGATCCCAGATCAAAACTCTCCATAGCCGGTCGAAATATAACAATGGGTGTGGTCCCGGACCAAAACACGGCATTATTATGTTGTGTACTAAACGACTTGTGAACACCAAACCAAATCAATAAAAAGTAACCAAGCCATAAGCATCACATCGTCCAAGATCCAAGGGCGTCTATGGACCTATGATATGTGTTGTCCGATATCGAACAATGCTAGCAGAAATAACCGTAAGTAGACCAGTAGGAACCATAAAGCCTACCAGCAGGAACCATGAGATACCAGCAGGAACCATAAGCTTACCAGTAGGAATGAAGAAAAGCTAGCAGTAGGAACATCCAAACCAATATCCAACAGCAGCAAGTGACACCAGCAAAAACCAACGAGCAGAAGTAACGATTAATCATAATATGAGGATACGTAATTTTTTTTAAGTATCCAGACGACGCTTCAAAACTGTCACAAAATCGTCACAAAAAGTGTCGCAGATCAGTGTCCTCCTTCCTCCCAAAACTTTTAGGGACACTTTTCTGTCACAAAATTGTTACATAAACTGTCACAAATTATATGACACTTTCAGCCCATGACCTTTGGAGACACTTTTCTGTCGCTGATATGTTGGAAAACCGTAACTAATTTAGGCAGATTAAAATACAACGAGCACAAGCAGGAGCTTTGAACCATCAGCACAAACTTGAATACTGCCAGAACTAATGAAACAACGCAGCAACACAAACACACAGCAGAATTAACCAACGTTACAAGCAGAATTAAGAGTATATGTGCAGCACCATTTTGAAGCACGACCAAATATTAAGGAGGTATTTTTGGGAACAAGAAAATCAATCCCTAGAAATTAGGATTTTAATAATATTCTGATTATTCCACAAAATACGCATAATAACCTCCAAGACTGCCTCTATATTTCACGCACCTCATAAACCACGTACAATAATTTTCAATATAACTCTTACTTCAGAATCCATAGCTTCCATAAAATTCGTATTTAAATTCAATCCAAGAGTGATGAATAAAAATAACTAATCAAGATTAAATCACCAGCATATCACAATCCAGATAGAGTATCTGCTTTACATTCAAACCAACTGCAACTGCATATAATCCAAACACGCAGCAACCACTAGATCCTGCTGTAACATTTGTTGTTGTGCGCGAGATCCAAACAAAAATAAATCGGCCACCATATTCAACACAAGTCATTATCTGCCACATAATTTAGGGTTTGGGGAGAAACCCTAAATTGATTAAGGAACGAGCAGAAATAACTTTAACACATGCTGCCTTTTTTTTTACCTTTAGAACATGCTGCTATGGACAAATTTAGGGTTTGCTTCAAAAACCCTAAAAATCAAACACGCCTTAAACAAATTACAGAAAAATAATTTTACATGAAAACATTAATATCCCTAGATCGAGAGCAGAGGCATTGATACCAATTGTAAATTCCTAAGAAATCTGACTCTAACTAGGGTTAGAATAACATTGATTGATTAAGCAAGTGGAATTGAATAAGAATACAATCAACTAATAATAAGGTTTTTCTTATTCACACATGATAAAGAAAAGAACTAACTAGCTATAATACTAAACTGCTTTCCTAAGCGGCGAGACTCTCATCTAGAGAAGTATTGCTATGATATGGATGCCTATAACCTAGACGCCTACCCTCTTTATATAATAGAGGAAGGTTACAAGAAACCCTAGCTTACTAAAGCTTATTTTCTTTAAAAATAGTTTTGACCATACTACTTTAAGGTCATTTTTGAGTGTTTTATAGTCCACGTGAGACATAGGGTCAGTAGATTACGTATGTAGTACTCCTAGGATACTATACACATGAGTCGAAATTGGGCGAAAATGTTAAGAGATGAGCGATGTACGACACTTCAAAGTTGGGCAAAATCTCTTTTAAAAGTTGAAAATTATTATAAAGTGTTAACTTTTGCAAAAAAACATGTTTTGATTATAAAACTCGAACCCAAACATGTTGTAGTGATAAAAAGCATGTAGAACTCATATGCATGTTACACGTTTTATTTTTGTAAACCTAAAGCATATGCATATTAATTAGGTTGCGGTTAAGAATTGTGTATTTGCATACTTACGCGTATTTTCCGTTGTTACGGACTTTGCTTGAGGTGAGTTTCGTAGCCCCACTTTTACTCGTTTTTACAAATGTTTGCAAAACTTTAGGTGAGATATGTGCTTGCTTTTACTATGGACATAAGTAGCTTTTTAAATCTGTTACAACGTTAGCCTAAGTATCGTTATTCCGTTTTTGGCCCCGTTATCATGAACTGCTAATTTATTGACCGACCGTACTGGTCAAGTAAGCATGAATGTTGTGAATAGATCTATTGGGATTGACATCCCCGTTCGGGTGTTGGTAGCTCTCATCGGACGAACGCATATACATTTGGGGAGCATTAGGTATTTTGGGATAGAATACCTACAGGGGCAACTACTTGCATTGATTTGCGAGACACTTTTTTGTTAAGGCTTCAGTTGCATGAGTTAGTGATAAGTAACAATAACTCTTTTTGTACATGACATTGTATGTGTTATAATGGTCATGATTTTAAAATCTTGTGGTTCACCTAATTGTTTAATTAAACCTTTGAACTCACCAACTTTATGTTAACATTTTAAGCATATTTATCTCAGGTTCATAACTGCATTGATAAGCTGCATGCTTATGGAGTCCATAGTTATGTCATCTGCTGAGGGTCACCTTGCATGGATTTTTACTATCTTCGTCGTTGATGCGTAATAAAACGTAACTTTGCTTACGCTATGACTCTGAATATTTTACTTTATGTGAAACTTTATCTTTAATTAAATCAACGATGTATATTTTTAAAACGACTCATATATAGGTCGTTCTCTTATATCTCGTGTTCTTGTATTATGACATCACACCTCCTCCCCCGGTTACTTTTTCGCTACATGATTTTAGAGGTGTGACAAATTGGTATCTAGAGCCAAGGTTATAGAGAACTAGGTTCCATCCTTAGGCCTAGACAATAACCATTGCATAAACACTATATGATTTAGGCAAATTAATCATTTTAGGTCTTATACGTACGTTTACATTTGCCTTGTGTATGCATTACACTTGGTTTATATAAAGGGTATTTATATAAATATATGGCTTGTCACAGAGATGTCTTTTCCCCACGTTATCATACTATCCGACACTAAGGACAAGAGCACTTGTACCAGCATCACCTACTTACGTACCAACATCACCTTACGTACCAGCATCACCTTACGTACCACCATCACCTGATTATGCGCTGGCATCAGACGATGATACGGAGCTGCTAGAGGCATTGGCCTTACCCGACTACGTGCCTGGATCGGACACTGAGTATGAGCCATTCAAGACTAATAAGGAGGATCCTTCAGAGGAGGACCTGACTAAGGCAGTTGAGCCACCACTAGCTCAGGCTGCACCCGCATCACCTCGCCGACCCGCTATTCTTTTCTAACATGGACAAGAGATCCCCTTCCATCGCCCATACAAAACACATCCTAATGAGGTGCGTATGATGCTGACGGCAAGGAAGACTTGTGCACCATTCACCCTTTTACCAGCCATCTAAAGGGCGATCACCGAGGAGATAATCGCACCACCCGGTGAGAGATTCATATCACCATTTTTGTCATCACCAACATTCCCATCATCAGTATCAGCAATACCACCACCAAATGTGTTACCACCTCACAAGAGGCTCAGGAGGTCGCCATCACCATAGCTAGATGCCCCAACTGAGGCTATTATACCATAAATTGTCATTCCTAAGGCTACGGCCGAGGCCATCCCTGCTAGGCTTTGCATGATGGTAGAGGCCCGCCGTTGGCCGTTTGTTTTGGATAACATCGGAACTTGGAGGTACCAGGAGAGAGAGCCCAGATATGAGATTGGGGAGAGCTTTTCAACTCAGATTCACCCGATCATCAGTGAGCCTATTCACCGTACCATCCCTTTACTTGTGGCGAGACTTGTCCGCCATGATGGACTGATCGAGGAGGTTCACGATCATCTGCGAGAAATTTTAGTAGCGAGGATTGAGTCTATTGAGTAGGAGATTGAGGCCCTAAATGCTAGAGCCGAGGGTGCAAGGGAGTAGGTGGCAGTCTTACATGATTCACTTGGGACTGCTAGAGTCAGGATTTCAGATCTTGAGATCCGAGCAGAGGATGCAGAGGCTCGATTATAGAAGAGTGAGATTGCACGGATTGGAGACAGATTATGACCCAGGAGGATCGAGGATCATTTAGGCATTTAAACAAATAGATTAGCGTTACATATAGCTTTCTTTGTATTGTAACCTACTAAATTGAGTAGTACTCGATTGGTAGTGGTTAATGAGAAACTTGTACTCTTTTTTTCTTATTGTAAAAATGATGTACCAAATATTAATCTATGATGATTGGTTATGATATTGCTATATTGTGATGTTAATTTATTTATTGTTGTGATTCTATTATATCTATTGCATGTCGTGACTATATCTTGTGTGAAATCTCATGTTGTGTTATATTTTTGTGATTTTGAAGAACAATGTTGACCACCAGACAAGGAATGAGATCCGCTGAGACCAAAGAGCTGATTCGCAGTATATGGCTGACGCATTGGCAGCCTAAGAGGCAACTCAAAAATTCGGTAATGGGACTCCTAACGACACAAACACTAGTGCTGGAGGTGTGGAGCATGTTGCTCGCGGTTACTCGTATAAGGAGTTTCTGAACTGCAAGCCCCAAACCTTTAACGGGACTAAAGGAGCAGTTGGATTGACTCGTTTGTTCGAGAAAATGCAATCTGTGTTTTGCATCAGCAACTGTATAGATGACTGCCAGGTGAAGTATGCTTCATGCACCTTGCTGGACGGTGCATTAACCTGGTGGAACTCTTATGTACAAGCTGTTGGGATTGATGCTACATACGAAACTAGCTGGAAGGAGTTGATAAAAATGATGACCGAGGAGTATTGTCCTAGAAATAAATTCTAGAAGATGGAAAATAAGTTATGGAATTTGATTGTGAAAGGAACCGATATCGTTAGTTACACCAATCAATTTCAAGAGTTAGCTTTGCTTTGCCCTGGCATGGTGTCACCGGAATAAAAGAAGATTGAGCGTTACATTTGGGGACTCACTGATGAGATTCAGGGAAATGTAACCTCTTTAAAGGCAACTAAGATTTAAGAGTCTATTCGCATGGCTCATAACCTGATGGACCAGGTTGTGCGAGCCAGAGCTGCTAAGAATGCTGAGAATAAGAGAAAGTAAGAGAACACTCAAAGGAGCAACAATGTTCAACAAGCCAACAAAAGATGGGATGTGGTCAAGGCTTACACTATTAGGTCGACTAAGAAAGCTGAGTATGTTGGAAAATCCCCTCTCTGTAACATGTGTACCCTGCACCATAATGGACCATGCACTGTGAAGTGAAACAATTGTAAGAGGGTGGGTCATATAGATAGGAACTGTAGAAGCCCCGCAACTACAACAATTCAAAGAGCCCCAACGACCACTCAGAAAGTTTTAGTGACTTATTTTAGATGTGGAGCACAAGTACATTACTAGAGCGAGTGTCTAAAGTCAAAGAATCGAAATGGAAATAATAAGAATAATGGAGGAGGAGCTCGTGGGAGAGCATTTGTGTTTGGTGGAAGAGAAGCCGTTCAGGACCCTTACGTTGTTACGGGTATGTTTCTCCTCAATAACCGCTATGCATCTATTTTATTTACACTAAAGTATAAATATATTCTTAGAGAAGAAAAAAAAATTCAAGAATGTGTTTTGAAAACTGTTAAAGTAAATTCATAAGAAAATATTGCAGATATTTTCACAAAAGGGTTATCTGTGAAGAAACAGAGTTTTCTTTGTAGAAAATCGGGACTTTTGGATTTGTATAAAAGTTAGCTTATAGGGGAGCATTGGGAAAATCATTTCTAAGATAACTTTTACAACAATAAGCACAAGGGCTACTCACGTATGTTCGAAAGTTAAAAGTGAGTGCAGATTTGTATTTCCTTATTATAAAACTGCTATATCTAATTTTTATCTTTATTTTCAAAGTTTATGATATTTCGGGGTTAAAACAATCTAAGGTTGATAGATACTTGGAGCCTCTTATAAATTCTCTCATTCTCTTATTCCTCTATAGTTTTTCTTGAAGTTTTCACTGTGCATTTCATCTATTTTTTAAACTAAACTTGTATATGTATTTTTCTTGTTTCTTTTCTTCTTCTTGTAATAGTTTTAAACTCAAAACCACAAACTTGTATCTGGTTGTTTGATTCGATTGTGTCATTATTTAATCTTTTAAACTGTATTATATATAAAATTATTCAGTTAATCATGTGTAAAGTATGTTAACTCTTACCAAAAATAATGTAAACACAACACTCATTCTTATTTTCATATGAGTTCATATTTTAGTTCAAAAGCGAGAAAGTGTTATCTCCTTGTCCTAACTGTTGTTGTAAGGTGCAGATGGTCAAACAGATTAAGTAACAAGTCTGAATAACATATTCACAATTCATATGTTTGACCCTTAAGAGACAAAGTATAACTAGAATGACGTGTTTATTACTAAAGAGTTATCAGAAACGGTTATTACATGGATACGGTCATAAGGTCCATTTACATTTTTAAGGATAGAAGTTCTAGAGATCCAGGCTTACAAAACAAACAAATTTAGATAATTACAATGAAAGTACTCTAAAACCGATTTAAATGTAAGTAAATGATTTCCGTAATGGGATAAATCTGGCTCATGGAACTAGAAAAACTTGGTTGAGTCCGTCCATCCGTAAACTAAATGAAGCACACCTAACATTACATGTTGTCGGTAGTTTTACTTTCTTCAAAGCTGATGCCTCAATGGTGCGCTCACAATAACCAAGATTGTAAGTTTCGGAAGTTTTCATTATTTGAATCCTCTTCACGGAACTTCAAAACAATCTGAGAACAACATATGAAACCATAAAGGATTTTATGATTCGAGATTCATACTAAACTGAGATTGAATTTTAAAAAAACATAGATGACGTTTGATGTGACAATGACACATTTGCTTATGAAGATGTTGAATTCAGTTTGGGTTTAATGGCCGAACAAGTTTAAAGTTTTTAAAAGTCTATTTCAAATTTACACAACCTCATAACTCACTTTTTACAAAGTTTTAGAAAATTAATGTTGTAATATTGCTTTTGTGAGCATACTTGAAATGGAAAATTCGATTTTTAAGCTTATACGTGGCTTACAAGTTTATTTGTTTTTCTAATTATATTTAATTACACTCAATTTTTCAGCTTATTTTGAGACTTGTGAGCTTATATAAGTTTATTACTATATGATAAACTTATATAAGCTCAAAAGTCTTGATGTAAGCTAGAAAACTAGGACTATGAAACGTAACCCGAAATCAAATAAGCTAATTAGCCCACATATAAGCTTAAACAAACACTTATTTGCTTTTAGAAAAGCGGATAAGCTAACTTTCGGGAGCTTATCACCTTATTAACTTCATATTGTTGTCTTAATCCAATATGCTGAAGGTAATAAGCTTTAAAGAGCAAACTTATCTGCTTTTCAAAAAGCAAATAAGTGTCATAAGCGGGGTAAATAAGGTAATATTGGGGCATTTGTTTGGGTTTATATAGCCGGCTTGGGCTTATGCTTTATAAGCTCACTTGTTTTGGTTTATTTTGAAAATAAGCAACAAAAAGTGAGCTAATTAAACATAAGCCCAAAAACAAATAATCCATAAGCCAGCTATATAAGCCCATACAAATACCCTCATACATTAATGCAAAAGTGTGGTTATAAGTCAACCCAACCATACTAAAAATGATCTGTTACCCTCCCATCTCGACATCTATAGAATATGTGCAGAAAGTGAGGAAACATACGTCTTCAGCAAACATCAGGTCTCCTTCATGGTCTTTGTACGTGGGCATGTACTCATCCTTTCCGCTCAACCAGATAGGACGATCCCACTCTTTTCGCGTTCAACCCTAGACATAAGTTATTGGCAACGAAAATTGTTATATGAAAGGAAACAATTGATTGAGAAAACTTACGTTACAAAAATGGTCAACTGTATAATAGAAGTCCAATTCACCTATATCCCGGGGCTTATCATCCAATGTTTGGGTCAATGTTTCATACGAATCATGAGCCCTAAGATCAACTTTATGTCCTAATGATATTCCGTCCATGGTTACCTTTACGGGTAGATAACCATTATTGCCAATGACAACCTCATTTCTGGTCTCAAGACCAATTTTTGGTGACCAATTTTGATTATTCAACATGGGCCATCTAACCATACTACAATAACAATAATTCAAAAACCTGAATCAACATCATTATAAAAGAAAAAGAAGAGCTACTTTCACAAGTGACCACAATATAACGAAAAAAAGATTTATTATCCATTTATGTGCTTGCCAGTGTTTGGACATAACAATTAGGTACTAACAGAGATCATTTTGTAACGATTGTAAAGTACCACTATAAACGTAGATCAACATTTTCGTTAATCACATATATTCTTAGTTTGGAAAGTTCGATAATCTTGGCATAGTTTTATAATTTGTATAATTAAACCTATTAGTTGTTCATCCAAATGTTATTGGTGATGACGTATAGGAAGTTTAACATGACTTTGGGCCAAACCCACACTATCAGAATAAGGCCTTGGCCCAACTAGATCCGATTACAAGCATATAGGGCCGAAACTAAGCCCAGTCCCGTACTGGCAGTGGCCCGGACATATTAAGACGGACGCGGACTATCCCTATTCCGCTTCCGCATTACATTGCAGCGGATTGACCAACGTCTGCGGAAGGTAGTTCGCTGCAGCAATCACGATTATGACGGATCCTTGCCCGACAAGGGTCCCATTCTGGCCACCAACAGATTATATGCGAAATACTAGGAAACCTTAGTATTACTAGCCTATAAATAGGAATCATCGTACATTCCAAAGAGGTACACAATATTCTCTCACTCTGACACACATATCTCTGACAACATGCTCTCTTACTCTTACGCCGGAGTCTAATCGTGGGGTCCGCCCCCACGGTAAGGCTAACGGTTTACTCTCATTGTGCAGGCAATCATCCAGATCACTTGATTTAGTACAAGATCCAATCCATTCGCAGCTTGTTGGCCCGGCCCAACAAGCGTTCCAAATCCAATTTAAACCCGTAACATAAATTGTACTAACAAGTTGGCGCCATCCGTGGGACCGATATAACTGCGTTCCTTGAAAATACTCACCATGAGCAATGCACAACCTACCCCTAGCCATCTCAGATCCGATGTTCGGAACACGGTAGGGAAAGACAAACAAACCCCTCAGGGTTCCGCAAGGACTACATCCGCTGTAGACCTTGAGGAATTCTGCGAAAAGCATTATGAGAAATTACTGCCAATCATGGCAGACAAATATGAGCATGAGCGAAGAAAGAAAGAAAAACTGGAAGAAGTAAAAGCGCGACTAGATTTTGGTGACGTTCGGAAGAGAACCACTAAGATTTAAGAATCAGCATACTCTGAATCAAGGACAAGGTCACCTAGAAGACACAAGCGATCCCATAGCCCACGCCAAATTTCTAGCGTCTTCACAAGGCTAAAACGCGAAAGATCAAGGTCACCACGGCATGATCAAAAGAACAAGGCAAGAAGAGAAAGTAACGTCTTTAAAAGACTTGGAAGCAGATGACGAAGTGTGTCCGCATACTCTGACAGTCGTCAGGAAAACTCAAGGTATACGAAAAAACATTCTGAAAGCGAAGACAGTGAAGGGGGACACTGGAAGTCTATGTCACAAAAGCAAAAGCCCAATATTGAAGATGATAACCTCTCTAAACCCTGGGTATGTGCCGAGACTGATCCATTCACGTCTCGAATTCGCCATTTCAACTTCCCAAAAACCCGAATGCTTGGTCATATAAAAACGTATGACGGAAGTGGAGATCCGGAAGATCACTTAAAAATCTTTCAGGCCGCGGCAAAGACGGAAAGACGGGCCATGCCAACATGGTTTCATATGTTTAACTCCACACTTACTGGGAACGCTCAGGTATGGTTTGACGATCTTCCTCCGGAGTCTATAGACAGTTACGATGACCTGAGGGAAGCGTTCTTGAAAAATTACCTCCAACAAAAAAAATGCATCAGAGACCCTATAGTACTCCATAACATCAAGCAAAGAGATGGGGAATCTATAGAAGACTTCATACAAAGATACAAGTCGGAGAGCGGAAACGTCAAGGGTGCACCGAAATGCATGAGAATCTTCGGATTCGTGCACGGAATCACCAATCCTGAGCTCATCAAAAGTTTCCATGAGAAAATTCCAAAAACAGTAGATGAAATGATGCAAGTGGCCACGTCCTTCCTTCAAGGGCAGGAGGCTGCTTTAAATCAAGAAAGGAAGAAAACCCTCTCGACATGGAAACACCAGGAAGGAAGTCACAGGCAAGATTTCCAAAAAGGAGGAAGCTTCCGCACCCAACGTAAGCAAGAAAAGAGACCGGACAGATTCACACTCCTTACAAAAACCCCGAGGGAAATTTTGGCCTTAGAAAAAGGAAAATTTAAAACCCCACCTCCGATGACAACTCCGGTTGAAAAACAGAATGCAAACAAGTTTTGCGAATTCCACAGAGAAGTAGGGCACAGCACGGATGAATGCAACCATCTAAGGAAGCAAATTGAGGACATGCTAAAAGCCGGGAAGCTGTCACATTTAATCAAGGAGTTAAAACCAAACAGCGGGAAAGACCTGCAGAAAAAGAAATGAGGGCCACACGGAAAAGAAAAACCTCAGGCAATCTTAATGATTCAGCCGTGGCAAAAGGCGGTAAGGCAGAAGATAACTCAAAGTTTCTCACCCGACCTCGAAATATCATTCCCGTCTCTAGGGGACGATGAAGGAGCAAAAGGCCCCCTGATAATAGAAGCAGAGATTGGAGGTCACCAAGTGCACCGCATGTGTATTGATGGAGGATCATCATTTAAGATACTCTACGAGCACTACTTTAATCGACTCCGTCCAGAAATAAGAAATCAAATGGTCTCGGCCGCAACTTCGCTAGTAGGATTCAGCGGTGAAATAAAATGGCCATTAGGACAAATAACACTTTTGGTGAAAGTTGGGGATGACGAACATTCAACATCAACATGGATGGACTTCATGGTGGTGAGATCAACATCTCCGTATAACAGAATCATTGGAAGGCCGGGGTTGCAAAAAATGAAAGCAGTCCCATCAACAACGCACGGAATGATAAAGTTCCCGGTTATGGGAGGGACACTTACGCTAAGGAGTAGTAAAATCATTCCCATTGAATGTGCGATGGTCTCCGGACCAGAAGACCAACCCCCTCCGGTGAACAAAGTAGAAGAAGAAAGGATTAAAGTGGCAATCAATCCGGAACACACAGAGCAGACAGTGATGATTGGCTCTAATCTCACGGAAAGAGCCCGAGCCAAACTGTGTGACCTACTCCAGCGTAATGTGGATGTATTCGCTTGGACCCCCAAAGATATGACGGGCGTCCCAAGGCACGTAGCGGAACATAGGTTAAATGTACGAGAAGGTTGCCAACCAATCAGGCAGAAGAAAAGAGGTCAAGCGGCAGAAAGAAATATAGCAATTAATGAGGAGGTCAGTAAACTTGTGACCGCTGGAATCATGAGGGAAGTTCACTACCACGATTGGCTCTCCAACCCGGTGATGGTAAAGAAACATGATGACAGTTGGAGAATGTGTGTTGACTTTAAGGACCTCAATAAAGCATGCCCCAAGGACGGATACCCCCTTCCGGAAATAGACTGGAAGGTCGAATCCCTATGCGGATTCCCCTTCAAATGCTTTCTGGACGCGTACAAGGGGTATCACCAAATACAAATGGCAGAGGAAGACGAAGAAAAAACCGCGTTCATCACAAACCAAGGCATTTTTTGTTACACGAAAATGCCTTTCGGTTTAAGAAACGCTGGAGCAACCTACCAGCGACTAGTGGACAGGGCATTCCACGGACAAATTGGTAGAAACCTTGAAGTATATGTGGATGACTTGGTCATTAAAAGCCACACGGAGGATGAAGTCGTCCGCGACATAGAAGAGACATTCAGAACCCTCAGGAAAATCAATATGAAATTGAACCCAAAGAAGTGCACTTTTGGAGTTGAAGAAGGAATGTTCCTAGGATACCAAGTCAACACTAAGGGCATTAAGATATGCCCTGACAAAGTAGACGCTGTGCTAAGCCTCCAATCACCAAAATGCCTAAAAGATGTGCAGAAATTAAACGGGAAGCTAGCAAGCCTAAACAGGTTTTTAGCAAAATCCGCAGAAAAATCGTTACCATTCTTCAAAACGCTGAAGAAATGCACAAAGAAAAGTGACTTCCTATGGACAGAAGAAGCGGAGTCCGCATTCAAGCAAATGAAGGAGCTCATAGCAAAACTACCCATGCTCATCGCGCCTGAAGAAAAGGAGGAACTTATTATCTATCTAGCAGCATCTAAGGAAGCGGTTAGTGCTGTGCTGATGACAGAAAGGGAGGCCAAACAAATGCCAATATACTTTGTCAGTCGAGCGCTAAGGGGTCCGGAAGTAAACTACACTTCCATGGAAAAATTAGTGCTAGCACTAGTACATGCAAGCAAAAGGCTAAGAAGATACTTCCAAGCACACCCAATCGTAGTAATAACGGATCAACCAATCAAAAACATACTATCAAACCCAGAAGTTGCTGGTAGGATGCAAAAGTGGAGCATACAGCTAGGAGAATTTGGCATACATTATAGGCCGAGGATATCTGTTAAAAGGCAAGTGCTAGCCGATTTTATCATGGAAAGACCAGAAGAAGAAGACCCGGACGCTTCCGTAAAGGGGGAAGAACCGCTACCGGCACAATGGACCCTATTCATGGATGGTTCGTCTTTTGTTGACGGATGCGGAGCGGGAGTAATACTCACGAATCCGGAAGGGATAGAATTCACGTACGCCTTGCGATTCCAATTTAAGGCAACCAATAATGAGGCGGAATACGAGGCTCTGATTGCGGGATTGCGGATCGCTGAAAAAATGGGTGTCCAAAACCTCCAGGTCAATGTAGATTCAAAACTGGTTGCAAACCAAGTAAATGGGACCTACATCGCAAAAGAGACAGATATGGTCAAATACTTAGAAAAGGTAAAAACATTGGCTAAAGCTTTCCGGGAGTTCTCAATAAACCAAGTTCCGAGAAAGGAGAACAAAAAGGCGGATGCACTAAGTAAAATGGCATCTACCAGCTTCGCACATCTCAGCAAACAGGTGCTAGTAGAAGAGTTGAAAGAAAAATCCGTGAACGAAATCGAAGTGCTCGCCGTAGTAGAAGAAGAAGGGGATTCCTGGATGACGCCGATCCATGAATACCTCAATAACGAGACCTTACCAGCAGAACGGGAGAAGGCAAGATCGATCAAGCGGAAGTCACAACGTTTCTCCATCATCAACGAAACCCTGTACAAAAAATCTTTGCTAGGCCCATAGCTTCGATGCGTAGGACCCTTACAAGCGAACTACGTCTTGCGGGAAATACACAAAGGCTCATGTAGCATGCATGCGGGCACACGATCCGTCGTTGCCAAAGCTCTAAGGACTGGTTATTACTGGCCGACAATGCACAAGGACGCAAGGGTGCTTATAAAAGCATGTCAGGAATGCCAAGTGCACAAACCCGTCCCAAGAAATCCGCAGGAAAGATTGAACCCAATCACATCTCCGTGGCCATTCTACAAATGGGGTATAGACATAGCTGGACCTTTCCCGGAAGGACCCGACAAAGTCAAATTTCTAATAGTGGCCATGGACTACTTTACCAAGTGGATAAAAGCAAAACCAGTAGCAACTATCACAGGAAACCAAGTAAAAAAGTTCGTATGGGAAAACATAGTGTGCAGATTTGGTCTTCCAAAAGAAATTATATCCGACAATGGGAAGCAATTTCGAGACAACCCCTTCAGAGATTGGTGTGAAAAATTATGTATTCAACAGCATTTTGCTTTCGTAAAACATCCTCAGACGAACGGACTGGTAGAAAGAGCATTTTGCATTACGAGTGTTTGGTATGTGTTTAGTTTAAAAGAGAGAAAATTGAGTTGGCAATGATGTGACAGTCTGGTTTGGTCATTTTGTCCGGTTGCATTATTACCGGTCTTATTAAATTATTTTTGTGAGCTGTTTTTTTTACCACCGATCACCTTTTTACGAGCATTAAATAATGACCAATGATACATTCACAAAAAGTTTACAAAATAATATCCACACAATGACTTGTCATCTAAATATGGAGGGTAAGAAATAAGAAAGAGAAATTATAATGCAATATGATTGGTTCACAAAACATGCCAAGTCATTTTGTGGATGTTATTTTGTAAATTGTTTGTGGATGTAGCATTCCTCTTAAATAATACATTTGGTTTTAAAGAGAAAGCTATGTTGGCGCTAAGGTGAGAGGAATAACCGCGGTCGACTACGATTACTACAGGTCTTATACTTAAAAAACCATTTACAAAGTTGTAAGCCTTACTTTGGATTATTTCGACTAGTTTGAAGCATTTCAACCCGCTAAACTTATACCCGTAATAAGGATTAGAATCCTCTAAAGTTGAGTCAAACATGATACATCATGTTCACCAATCACAAATTAGTTAATTGTATAAAACTTTTTCTTTTAATAAAAATCATGGGTCCACTTATTTATTTTCACTCACAATAAACTTAACATGATCAATCATGTTTGACCATAACTTTAGAAGATCTTGTTTGTCTCAAATAAACTTAACATATTCTTGTATAGATGGATCCAGTTTATCTCAAATACCACACACTTGCATTTCCTAAAGAATCCCTTCCATACACATCGACTTCGATACATTTTGATTTCTCGAGTACTTATTTATACTATTATATCAAACATTTACAATATGGGTCCCATCAAAAATTAAGATAAGCAGGTGTAATCTTAACCGTCCATTTTATTTTAGAAGATCACATCATAGAGTGACATGTGTCACTTCTTAATTAAAATATCACTTTTATTTTCAATTTGACATATCTTTTTATCTATTTATTTTTTTTATGATCTAATTTCACCATATTTTCTAAAATTCCGTGATCTTTAACTTTAAAATACCATTTTTGATTATATTTTTATAAATTTTTGGCTTTTCCACAATTTTAGTGGGTTTTATTTTGAATTTTTTAAATACAACATTAACCTTTAAAAATTTGAATACACAAAACCTGATTCGTCAAAGATCTATACTTTTGGAGACAATGTTTTTATTTTTTTTTTTTTTTTGGAACGGGACGATTTTTATTAAAACAAAAAACTAGCAAAGGCGCTAGATTACAAAACAAAATATAGGGGTTTTATGAGCATTCGTATCCATCACCGAACGTGGCTTAGATCTATACTACACCAATAAAAAGAACTAGTATTGACATTATCAATACCATCGACTTCGAAGTTTTCTCTCGTCAATATAAGCTTGTTTCGATAGATCCAAACGTACCACCAAATGAATACCAAACTCCTTCGAACATCTTTTTGAGTTGGAATTCCATACGAATTGCAAACAAAGCCAAGAACTTCCATTTCTGCATATGAAGTTCAAGTTTGCGTGATACCAAACCACCAGCTCAAAACCTTATTAGCAATGTCACCGGAACCAATCCACACCTAAAGAACAAATGGTCCGTCGATACAATAGCATTATCCACAAATAGGACACGACATATCTGAATTTCAATACCTCTACGAGAAGAAATGTAGAAACCGGGTAAGTAAAGCAAATCGAGTCTTGATTTTTAGCAAGAAACGTGATTTTTTTATCGGGACAAACACTTTAAAAAACCCATCTATTTCTTTCTCCAATATTCAGAAGGCATATCTCATTCGATACGTCTACGACAGGGCACCCGAACATATACCCTTACTCTCCAGATTCCAATTCCAATCAGTGATCCGAAGCACGATAGTTACAAGAAAACGAACCAATCTACCTAAGCTGTCGAATTGATTTTGCTCGATACCACCCCCCTACTAGGATTCGACGGAAGGAGCAGACCCAAACTCGTGTCGCCTAACTTGGAACAACAGTAACATCCTGAGGATTCAGTTGCGAGTAATAATCAAGGGAAAAATGTCTTTAAAAATGCCCCTAGTATGCCAATGATCCAACCAGCAATTTGGTGGACTCCCCGTGTTTCCCCATCTATGAGTCAGATAAATCCAAAAACTACATACCTTTTCCTTTGGAGAGATTCAAAATTCACTACAAAATCGAGAAGCCAACATGATTTGCCATAAAAGTCCATTTCCGAATGGAATTTTAACCAACCCACACCGTGAAATACCACAATAACTTTAGTCCAAAGAGAGTCTTTTGCGAGAGAAAACTTCCCAAACCCACTTAATCATCAAGCCTCTATTTAACCGCAAATAACTAGACACACTCCAGCCCCGCCTCGTTTTTTTTTGTACAAAACAATTGGTTCCATTTAACCCAAGAAGCCTTTTTACTACCCGGGATCATGGCCATTAAAAGAAATGACTTCTAATAGACTCTAAGAATGAAGCACCTTTTGAAGGAACTTTTGAAAATAAGACTTGTGAAAGAACTGGAATAGACCTAAAAAACCGATTTCAACAAAGTTAAACCGACCACCAATAGATAAAGTTTTGGATTTCCATTTGGAAAGCCGGACTTTTACTTTTTTCAACTATCTCTTCACTTCTGCCATGCTTGAACACGTTTCAACAGAACCGCCCACTCTAATACCCAAGATAGTAGAAATGGACACTTAAGACAGAGACATCCGTAACTTTGCAGCCTGCTTGATTGACCTAGCACTTTCCACATTAAATACCCCATTATCATACTTTTGTTTGACAGTTAATCTTAAGGCCCAAAGCATGAAAAAAGCATTTTAAAACATGAATCAAAGTGGAGATATTACCGTCACTCCACTCCCCTAAGAAAATAGCATCATCCGCATAGAACATATGCGAAAGACATAAAGATTGATCTAACACAAATACCTTTAAACAATCCCCGCGTTACGATTCTTCTGAAAAGATAAATGAAGGCTCTCTATCACGAGGTAAAGAAGAGAAGGGGGAATAAAGGATCGCCTTGTCAAAACCTTTATAGAATTGGAACTCATTCGTAGGACATCCATTGACAAGAATAGAACCCTTAGAAGAAGTTAGGCAACTCTGAATCCAGTTACGCCATTTACACCTGAAACCGAACTCTTTAAGAACATCATCTAAAAAATCCCATCTAATCGAATCGAAGGCCTTTTCAAAATCGACCTTAAAAATTAGAGTTTTTCCCTTCTTTCTTCATTTTTGGTACAACACCACTGGAGAAATCTCATTAAGAATATAAACGGACCCGTCTTAACAATTTTGTCTTCGGCGATAAACGCAGATTGCACTTCATTAACAATGTCCCCCAAAACATTAACAAGCCGGTTAGACAAAATCTTGGCAATGATCTTGTAGACACTTCCAATGAGGCTAATAGATCTAAAGTCCTTGACCAAGTTAGCGTCCGGGACTTTTGGGATCAAACGCTATAAGTTGATGAGTTACAACCGAGGAATTTCATCTAATTAATGAAGAAATGATATACAGCCATATAAACATCATGCTCAAAACCAGCCAAAAATGCCCGATAAAAGCCAAAAGATAAACCCGGCAGGCCGGGGTTTGTCTGTGCCACAGCCCCAAAACAGCCATTTTAATTCTCCTGTTAGAAACTCAACGGCTCGAGGTCCTGACTTTGATCTTCAGAAATAGTTTTCGGAAATCTCATATCAATATTAGCACGCCTCTCCGAAGGTTTAGCGAATCTATCCTGAAAATGAGAAAGAAATTCTTGTTTGACATCATTAGGCTGCTCCTTCCAAACCCAATAAATCGTAAATACCCCTGATGTTCTTAGATTTAGTTTTTTATTCAAAATTCCGTGTAAAAAATTTTTCGTTTTCATCGCCTTCGATTGACCATTTATCTTAGGCCTTTTGTTTGAGCCAAATCATGGAATAATAATGATCAATGTTACGAAGAGCATCCCAACACCTCCATTTCTTTCCCGCTTCTACCCTCAGTACCTTACTTTGTCAAGTAACCATAACCCGCACTAAACTGGTTTCAACATCCTTCTTAAGATTTGCAATAGTAGAAACTGTTTCACTTTTGTTATCTTTAATCCAAATCTTGATGTGAGCTTTAAGGAATTTTAATTTACCCGCCAAGTTACGCATTCCATTAGAGTCAACAGAAGGGGCAGAATTCCAAGTTGAAGTGACGAAATCATTAAAGCCCTCGAGATGAATCCAATGGTGAAAGAATCGGAAGGGAACCGGACCATAATCAAGTGGACCACGTCCTCGAAGAAGAATCGTCTGTGATCGGCTATAAGAATCTGTCCAAAGTGATGCCGCTAATGTGAGGGAAAATATTTAGCAAATTGTTAGACACAAAAAATCTATCCAACTTGCTCATTTTGGTCGCAGACTTATGACACCAAGTGAAAGCACTACCTCCAAGATGAACTTATTTCAATACCCCGTGGAATTATAAAAAATTAAAAATATTCGCCCCAAGAACATAAAAATTAGTACCAAACCTGTCTGATTTGACGCGAACCTCATTGAAGTTCCCCCCCATAAAAACACAACCTCCCTTGCCACAGAATTAATACCGATGCGCAAGTAGTCCCAAAGCATAACGTTATCACGCGGATCATGAGGAGCATAGACCGCAATAATCATGAGGTCAATACCGTTCAATAACCAAACACCCCTAATAATGATAAAAAAATCCAAAATAGTGAAGCTTTTTTTTTTCAAAAATGTTGGGAATTTCCAAAAACACCACAAGAATCCACCTGAATTGCTTAGCCGAATTATCTATAAGATGCTCAAAAGTACGAAATACCCACACAACACCGGACGAACACTGAAAAGAATCAAATCTCCTCCATCTTAAGTTTTCTTCTTTGAATCGCTAGAAAATTCACCTTATTCTTCACACATAACTCCTTTGCCCAATCTTTTTTGGCCTTTTGAGCGAGGCCTTGTATATTAAGGGACAAAAAATTCATCGATCTACAATCGACGCTCCTTGAGATTCAATGATATCGGACAGATTGTTAATCACCCCATCCATGTTATAGCCCATTGTTTGGCCAACTTTCACCACTTTCTCCATAAGACACATAAATGAGCCCCCTGAACTCGGTGCCACTGATTTCTTAAAACGACCCCAAAACTTGCGGATTCATCTACATTTTCTTTGAGGTTGGAATTGTTAGAATCTCCATCGTCTTTGTTGAGCTTCTCCTCTTCAAAAGAGTCCATAACAACTTCTTATAATCCTTCTCCCCTGTTGTCATCATTGTCCGTTATTAGGTGTAAAACCGTGGAATTTGGACTAAGAATTTGTAACCACTCTCCTTATGTTTTTTGAACCTTTGTCTTTTTGTTAGAAAAGGGTATATTCCCAAAAGGATCCCAGATGAGTCCTTTTTTTGAACCACCTTCAATTTTCAAAAACCGTATCTGGAACTTCGAACGAGTTGCTACAATCATTCTCAGATTCAAGGTTCTTCATTCCTTCTTCTAATGAATCGTCATCAGATAATTCCTCCTCATCCGAGTCCTCCACCAGGTCAGGGGTCCAACCAGGGACCTCCTTAGCACGAAACCAATACAACTTTTCCAACGAAAAATGATCTTGAAGGTTTCATAAAAAGTATTTGAGATGGACTAGTGAAACAAACATAATCGTTTCGAGTGGAAACAATTCCCATCAGAGTCATTAGTGTCGATTAAGTTCCCCCACCTGGTGACAATTCTTTTGAAAGTGTTCAAAGTCCATAGTTTCGATGGAACAAAACCTTCAATTTCTTACCCACATACCAAATGCGACCAATCGCAGGAATGATATCGAAAGAAGCTTGGGTTGGCGAATTTCCCGAGAACAAGAGCTAAAAAACTCCCAATTATCGCTGAACTGCCTCTTTCTTTCGATTTACAGAAGGAAAATCTTTCTAAGAGAACCCACCATCCCTAAGTACCTACATTCCAAGTTCCCAACGAAACCTTTCGTTCATAAGAGCGTTCTTTAGATTGGTAAGGGACGAAATTCTTTAAATCCTACCCATTAAGGATGAAGATAAGTCTTTGGAGAGCGCACCCCTTCGTCAAGAACAATGGCAGGGGAGTCATGATCAACCGACTTATGATTTTTTACCGCATTAACATATGAATTATTTAACTCCCAGAATCCCCACTATTAGGACGAGACAATTACAACTTTATTATGATCTGCCCCCTTGACCCCTTTGTTCAACAGTAGCATCTTTTAAAACTTGCCTTATTAGCAGTGAAGCTGAATTGACCCCCGCCAAATTTGTGCATAAAAGTTGTTCCACACAATCGATCAAACATTAAACACGTTGATAAAACGAACAAAACCAAAACGTTTACCTTCTTTCGTCCTTTTTCGAGGGATAAACGAATCAACAACATGTCCGTATTGTATTACAAATATTGAAAAGATCTTTTTTTTGCCGAATAATTTTCGAAAATTTGTAACAAAAAATGGAGATAGAAATACGATTAACGTCCGTCCTCTTGATCTACGACCTCCCCATTAGAATCTGTATGGATTTGAAGGGAGATCAAGATAAAAAAAAGGATTGAAAAGAAAAACAGATCAGGGTTTCCTACAATGACATCGAGAATTAAAACGAAAACGGAAAAAACGGAGTCTAATTGATTTAAAAGAGGAGAATAACAAATCTAAATTACCAAAACCCTAATATGAGAAACCCGTCTAACCACGCCTCGAATATGAGATTAAACAATCAATGATTAAATCCCCATTTCAGAGGTTATAACAGATCCAAACAAAAGGGAAGAAGGAATTTAGATTGTTAATTTATTGAGTTTGACAGTCCATCTTTGTTAAGAATATGTTCATCAATTAGGGTTTTTAATTGGGGGATGGTAGAGAGAGAATTTTTTTGGAGACAATGTTTGATGGGCAAAAGAGTGTGTGAGTCTTTATACAAGCGAGAATGATGTAAATATGATGTTGCGGGAAAGCTACGGAAACCCAAACAAACGAATTCTCTAAGCGGGTAGGGAATTGCGGAGCGAGTTGGGTTAACAATTTTTATCGCCGCCGCTATGCGCGGGTATCCAACTAGTTAGAGAAATAAATTTATTGTATATTTGTATGTTTGGCGAAAGTAACTGTTGTTGGAACTGAAGATGTAGCTGTAGAAGTAGATGCAGCGAAAGATTGAAAATTGAGATTAATTTTGTAAGATACATGAAAGTCACTTGATTTCAAGAGATTATGTAATAATGTTGTTTTTATAATATAATAAGTTATGTTTTTCGAACAAAGCTTATATTTCCATTAACTATTTTTCTCAAAAAATAAACATACTCTTCATAATCTTGTTTGTCAAATATACCTTTAGTCTTCGGATTGTCTCACTAGGAGCTGAATTAAATACAATTTTAAACATGATATTTTATGAAACATGCGCGAGGTCAATTAATCAATCACCAACTAATCCAACTGCTTACTGCGAAGCTTTTCTTTGCGAGCATTGTTTTTGTGACTAAGCACTAAACGCTCTTAAGTTTCTCTTTGCGTGCATTGTTTTCTTAAAAAGGCTTCACGAATTAGCTATAAATTAAGTTTATTTTCGTTAAAACATGTAAATTGATCCAAAATAAAGTTCACCTATATTACCAGTTTTTGTATGTTTATCTATAATTTGACAGGTATTAAATTTATGGGCAAATTGCTTAGAAATGCAGCAAACTTACACATTTTTGTAATTCTGTGTAGTCATCTTTTTTTTAACTATTAAGTGACTAAACTTTTCAAATTCGTCTATTATGTGTAGTGGTTGACCTACACCACCGGTTATCGGTTAACATATTAATAAAATTTATTTTAAAGGCAAGCTGGACATTACACGTCAAACACATTGCCACATACTTTGTCCACGTCAAACTATGTATTTTTATTTTTAGATAAAAAGGGCTGGTCCCCCGTTTGCCCCAAAAGTCCGACATCTCCTTTTCACATATACAGTGTTCTTAAGTTTTTTTAATGAAGAAAGTAAAGTGAAGTAAAGTAAAGCAAAGAATGTGATTATAAAGGAAATGAAACTAATTTACAAAATGTGTTGTATAAAATGAAAAAGGAAAGAAAGAAAGTAATCATTTAATTTACTATAATACCCTCATAATGTATGAACTAATTAATAAGTGAAAGAGTTAATAATAAACTAATAGCGGCTATCTAGTAATTTTAAATGGGTTCGTATACTTTTTTTCACTTTCATCCCACTTTTAGGCAGTAATATTGTGGGGTTAAAATGCATATGATTTAACTCCACATACTTTACTTCATTTTTCCAAAAAATCTCAAGAACATAAACTAAATTTAGTTTTCTTTACTTTGCTCTCATAAAACGCGGATAATAAATTTAAAATAAAGGATTCATGAAGTCCTTTAATAGCAACAAAAACAAGAAGAAAACTATTCATTCTTGTAGTGCCTTTATACTTGTAGGGCAGCTATTCATTCTTGTAGTGCCTTTATACTTGTAGGGCAGCAGCCCTTTGTCTAAAGATTTTTAGACGTTCTTGCAAACAAACTTTTGTTTGTTTTTTATGGCTATTAACTCTCGCTATAGTCATCGGATGTTCATATCCCCTTTCAAGGCTAGATTTATATTAATTGTTAAGTCTAAAGATAGATTTATCAATGCCAGAGATGTACTCTTTTATTTCAACAATTTCTTGTTGTAGATCTTTGTAAAGATTTTTTAGATTAACTGGATTAGTCATAAATTTTATTTTGTAAAAGGATCTTTAGAATTTGATCTTTTTTTATGTTTTGTAAGAAAATGATGTTATGTAAATATTCGAAAAATTCTAACTCTATATGAATATTTAAATCATTATACCT
>BQNB010044106.1:0-23049 GCA_026074375.1 Tanacetum coccineum
CTTTGTGCATACAAATTTAAAAAAAAACAAAAACAAAATAATTTAAAAAAAAAAAACCGAAATCGGGCTGGCCCAAAATAGGAGCCCGTTACTGTAGTACTGTAGATCCACTGTCAAAACGACAGTGGATTTGTCCGTCAATGTTTATTTACTTTGGGCCAGATTTTGGGCCACATTTTATGCGAATTTTAGGCTAGTTTGTCGACAAATGTGTATATTAGTAAGAATATTTTTTATATGGCTTATGTGTTGGGCCTCATGTTTAAAGTGTTGTTTTTTTTTTTGCTATATGGGTTTTTTTTAATATAATGGGTTGTACGTTTGTGACTATATCGATTATTTTAAAGTTATTAGGTATCGAAGATGTTTCCGCGGGTAGCAAGTTAGGCCCGAAGTCAAAACGACTTCGTTTTTTTCCGTAAATGTGTATATTTATAATGCCTAATTTATCCTTTATATTTGCACACTCTACTAAATGATGTAAGGACATAAGTGTCAAGACACACACAAATTTGAGTTTGCCAATAAATTCTTGGAGTGTGCAAACCACTACTTTTTTGTTATGGTCCGGTTGTCCATTTTTTCCGGCCCTTTAGGGGCTGTTTGACAAAAAAATATGATTTAGCGCTGAATGAATCAAAGATGTTGAACGAAACATAAGGTTTGTTTGACAAAAAAGTATGATTTAGCGCTGAATGAATCAATGACGCTGAATAAATCAAAAGTGCTAAACAAAACATAATTCTTAGTAAAAATGTTTTTTTAATTAGTATCCTGAATGTAAAGCGTATATATTTTTTTCATATAATAAAATCAAATGGATTATTTTATCTGATAAATATTGGAAGTTACATCATTTTTAAATTATGAGATGAATTAAATAAACCAAATACTTTAAAGAAACAAAATAAAGATGTCGTATAGTATATTCATAAATATAAATTGCCCATAAAATGAAGTATAACAAAACATCAATATAATAAATTGAAAGCTAAAATTAAAGCCTAGCCTATCACCAAATATATAAAAATGTTTTTTTTTTTTAAATTAGTATCCTGAATGTAAAGCGTATATATTTTTTTCATATAATAAAATCAAATGGATTATTTTATCTGATAAATATTGGAAGTTACATCATTTTTAAATTATGAGATGAATTAAATAAACCAAATACTTTAAAGAAACAAAATAAAGATGTCTCGTATAGGTATATCAATAATTAAACCATTGCCCATAAAATGAAGTATAACAAAACATCAATATAATAAATTGAAAGCTAAAATTAAAGCCTAGCCTATCGCCAAATATATATATAATAAGTATAGATGAAGATATAGGCTTCTGAACGGCAGAGCAGCCCCTCCTTGCATGGCCCTTTCAGTACTAAACTGACCCATTTAGCGTTACTTTTTTCTTTACCAAACAACATCTCAACTGACCGATTAAGTGGTAGTCGCAGAGTCAACTATTCATTTGCTATCCAAAAACACCCTCTCATTTTTTTTTCAAATGTTTTCAACATGCCGGTCGAGGGGTGTAGATCGGAGTCGGTCCATCGGGTTGTTTCGAAGTTTACATTTCTTTTCTGAGTCAACCCGAAAACCAAATCGAACCGAAAACCGAGTGTCTCAATTTGGGTTACTGAGCCACAGTGGCTATATTTGGTTATGGTCAATTGTCCATATTTTTTCGACCCATCAGTTTATTTTCAGAAATTTTTTTCTACTCTTGTAGGGCCGTAGGGGTGTTTTAATCGGTTCGGCTCCATCGGTGTTCGTAGCTTTAATTTCTTTTCTGAGTCCAACCCCCGAAAACGCGAACCGAACCGAAAACCGACTTTAAAAAAAAAAAAAAAATAATTACATACATATTTAGTAAAAAAAAAAATTATTTCAAGCATAAAAAGTGTTTTTTTATAGAGTTTTGCTACATCCACAAACAAATATCCACAAACATGTGTTGTTTATGTGTGATTGACCAAATCAAAGAGAAGAGAAAGAAAGTGTATCAAAATACACCAATCAATACATCACAACACATGTTTGTGGATGTTTATTTGTGGATTGTTTGTGGATGTAGCAAAACTCTATAAAAAATATTTTTTATGCTTGAAATAATTTTTTTTACTAAATATTTATGTAATTATTTTTTTTAATGTCGGTTTTCGGTTCGGTTCGATTTTCGGGTTGACTCAGAAAAGAAATTAACCGAACAACCCGATGACCGAACCGATCAACACCCCTACGGCCCTACAAGGTTGAAACATTTGAAAAAAAAAACTGAATGGGTCGGAAAAAATGGACAACCGGACCATAACAAAATAAGCCCACTGTTGGGCTCAGAACCCAAATTGAGACACTCGGTTTTCGGTTCGATTTGGTTTTCAGGTTGACTTTGAAAAGAAATTAACCGAACAACCCGATGACCGAACCGATCAACACCCCTACGCCCTGCATGGTTGAAACATTTGAAAAAAAACTGAGAGGGTGTTTGATAGCAACTGAATAAGATGACTCAGCGCTTACCACTTAATCGGTCAGTAGAGATGTTGTTTGGTAAAGAAAAAAGTAACGCTAAATGGGTCAGTTTAGTACTGAAAGGGCCATGCAAGGTGGGGCTGCTCTGCCGTTCAGAAGCCTATATCTTCATCTATACTTATTATATATATATTTGGCGATAGGCTAGGCTTTAATTTTAGCTTTCAATTTATTATATTGATGTTTTGTTATACTTCATTTTATGGGCAATTTATAATATTGAATATACTATACGACATCTTTATTTTGTTTCTTTAAAGTATTTGGTTTATTTAATTCATCTCATAATTTAAAAATGATGTAACTTCCAATATTTATCAGATAAAATAATCCATTTGATTTTATTATATGAAAAAAATATATACGCTTTACATTCAGGATACTAATTTAAAAAAAAAAAACATTTTTATATATTTGGTGATAGCTTAGCTTTAATATTTAGCTTTCAATTTATTATATTGTGTTTTTTGTATACTTCATTTTATGGGCAATTTATATTATTGAATATACTATACGACATCTTTTTTTTGTTTCTTTAAAGTATTTGGTTTATTTAATTCATCTCATAATTTAAAAATGATGTAACTTCCAATATTTATCAGATAAAATAATCCATTTGATTTTATTATACGAAAAAAATATATACGCTTTACATTCAGGATACTAATTAAAAAAACATTTTTACTAAGAATTATGTTTTGTTTAGCATCTTTGATTTATTCAGCGTCATTGATTCATTCAGCGCTAAATCATACTTTTTGTCAAACAGACCTTATGTTTCGTTCAGCATCTTTGATTCATTCAGCGTCAATGATTCATTCAACGCTAAATCATATTTTTTGTCAAACAGCCCCTGAATGGGCCGGAAAAAATGGACAACCGGACCGTAACAAAAGAGTATTGATTTGCACACTCCAAGAATTGATTGCAACAACACAAGAATTGAGTGTTGTCTTGACACTAATTGGCCCTTTACATCATTTAGTGGAGTGTGCAAATATTAAAGGTAAAATAGGCATTACATAAACAATTTGAGTGTGTCAATCATTTATTGGAGTGTGCAAATCATCACCATAACAAAATAAGCCCACTGTTGGACTTAGAACCTGAGAAAAATTGAGACACTGTACAACGCTCTATAGGATGTAGAGTAGTAACAAGTTAAATTAACCCGCGAGCTCAGCTGAGGTATAATTTATGGCGGCCGATGTTTTTTGGTTGGACGGGTTAAGAAAGGTATATTTTTGTAAAAAAAAATAAAAAAAAAGGTACGTTAAGTAACGACCGATTTTCAAGCACTGTTTTTGTGGCATTCTAAAAAAAAACTACGTACACTGCTATTGGGGAAAGGGGTATTTATAAAAAAAAAATTAAAATAAGGTATTTTTCCGAATTTCACACAAAGTTGAGGGGTTATTTCGTAAATATTGAGGGGCTATTTCGTAATAAAAAAAGGTAAACGGTCGAGGGCGGACAGGGTCGGGTCACCCGAAATACCGATAACTGAAAAAATGCGAGATAATATTTTGGAAAATGAAAGAGCAAAAAAAAACAATTAAAAAAAAATTTAAAAAATGTCGGACCGGGTCGGGTCAACCCGGTGCATATAATTGCAACATAATGCACCTGAAGCCTGGTTAGTTATAATTGTTATTCATAAAAAAAACAGACCGATGACTAAAAAAGTGCGAGAGAGTATTTAAAAACAAAACATTTTTTTTTCTAAAAAAAAAAAAAACAAAACGATCGGACCGGGTAAGGTTGACCCGGCGTATTAAATGCACCCCGGTCAACCCGGTGCATTTAATGCACACTAAATGCAAAAGGCCATTTAATGCATGCGAGAGGATATTCCGAGGAAAAAAACGGAAAATTTTAATTAGAATATTTTTTTAAAAAAAAGAAAAAATTCCCGAGGGAAAAAAATTAAAGTTTTATTTAAAAAACTTTTTGAGAAAAAAAAAGGTAAAAAAATGGTAACAAAAACTAATGTTAAAAAAATTAATCATAAAAAAACTAACCGATGACTCCCAACAGTGCGAGAGGGTATTTCCGAGGAAAAAAAAAGGAAATTTATTTTAAAAATTTTTTGAGTAAAACAAAGGGACGCTTAGCGAGGCGCAGAGGTTTGAGGAAAACTTAAAGTTTTATTCATAAAAAAACAGATCGATATGGCTCAAACGCGAGAGAGGTGTAATCTAATAAAAAAAAGAAAGTTTTTATATTGAAAAAAAATTCAGAAAAAATAGGGAACAAAAATAAAAAAAAAAAGAAATAAAACTGTTTAAAAAAAAAAAAAAAAAATTTCAATAATGTGGTAGTGGTCCCGGGGGTCGAAAAATTTAATGCAAACCCACCCACCGGGTCACCAGCCTTTTGTATAAAATATATAGATTAAGGGGATGAATAACCTACCCGACATATTATTGATAACTCGAAACTTATGCAACCAGAGAAAAATGGGGCCTGTTTTAGGATACTGGATTTACAATACAAACTGGTGTTCGTAATTGATCCAAGAATATTGGGCTACATTGAAATTATTTGAACACTATTTAAAGCCTTAAACTAACTCCAAATATTGGTTGTTTAGTACTATATTGATCATTGCTAATAGTCAAAACAAAGATTTCTTGTTAATCTAGAAATTCGATGTTGGCCCTGAACTCTATTTCTTAAAAGCAATTATATATATAGGGTTTACTTACTATTCATTTTAAGCATTGTACCTACACTGCTATAGTGCTGGGCCAAAAAGAAGCCCAAAAAATTTAGCTCAAAAATTTGGGCCGGCCCAATTATTATTTTTTTTTTTTTTAATATTGTTTGGCACAAACTAGGGAGGAAAAAAATGTTACAAATAACCGACGCATTCAGATAAAAAAATAATCATTTGAGAAGGGTTGACTTACTATTCATTTTAAGCAATGTAGCTACAGTGCTGGGCCAAAAAGACGCCCAAAAAATTTAGCCCAAAAATTTGGGACGGCCCAATTAGTTTTTTTTTTTTTTTTTTTAATTTTGTTGGCACAAAATAGAGAGGAAAAAAATGTTACAAAAATACCGACGCGTTCAGATAAAAAAAATACTCGCGGTAACATTTCCGAGTTGACTTAAACAGTGTAATTTTACACCATGTCACCAAAAAAAAAAATTCGCAAAAAAAATAAAAAATAATAAAATAATAAAAAAAAAAAATTAACGTCACGCAACAACGCGTAAGATCATAAAAAAAATATTAAACATTATACTGAAAAAGTAAACCCGCACTATTAAATATTAGGGCCTACAAAATAAACTCGCACAAAGTTAAAGGAAAAAAAAAGAATTAATGACGCGCAACAACGCGCGAAAAATGTAACGCAAAGTACTTAAACAACCGCAGTAAACGTGCAGGAAAAAATAAACTTACACTATAAAACATAAAAAAGACGCGCGCAAAAAAAAATAAAAAATAAAATAAAATTTAACGCCCTGCTATAAACTGCCGCTGAAAAATTTAACGCCCTAGGCAACGCCGCTGATAACTTTGCTTCTGATATTTATGAACCCGAAATTGCGACAAACAAAGCAAATAAAGCTTATTAAAATATCTAAATTTACGTAGTTCTAACAAGAAAAATACAAAACCACCCTCATTTGATATAGGTTCCTTTTTGTTAGGGAATAAAATGGCCAAGCCGGTTTGTAGGCTTTTTAGGTTTTTTTTAGTCCATCTACACCTTTTAATATAGAACAAAAAACTAAAAATAAGTAACATACTTTTTTTTGTTTTTGCATAATTATAGTAAAACCTACTTCAAAAAGTATTAACATGAGTAACCTACTTTTAAAAAGTTACCAAAATGTGTAACCATTGTTTTTTTGTACACTTCAGCTGCCACCTAGGATGCCATGTGTACAGTCAAAGTCAACTTTTTTATTTTTTTAAATTTATTTTTGTTTTTTTTTAATTTTTAATTAAAAATAATATTTTTTTAAATATAAAGTAAGAAAAAAATTTAAAACAAAAATTTTTAAAGTTTTATTTACTTTTTTAAAATTTTAAATAAAGTACGAAATTTTTTTAAATAAAGTACGAAAAAATTTAAAAATTAAAAATTACTTTAATTAACGCAAGAAAATTTTTAATTTTTTTTAAAATTTTAAATTACTTTAATTAAAGTAATTTAAAATTTTAAATAACGAACGAAATTTTTTTTAAAACATTTATAAATTTTTATTTAAAAAAACAAAAATTAAAAATTATTTTAATTAAATTTTTTTCGTATTTTATTTAAAAAATATTTAATACTTTTTTTAAACTTTTTTCTTACTTTATTTTAAAATAAAATTGTATTTTATAATTAAAAATTAAATATAACAAAAAAAAATTTAAAAAAAATGTTGACTTTGACTGTACACATGACATCCTAGGTGACAGCTGAAGTGTACAAGAAAAAACAATGGTTACACATTTTGGTGACTTTTTAAAAGTTGGTTACGCATGTTGATATTTTTTGAAGTAGGTTACTCATAGTAGAACAAAACAAAAAGTATGTTACTCATTAATAGCTTTTGTCCTTTAATATATTAGTGTTTTTCTTTAAGTGCATTATAACATCATTAAAGAAGTGACTAAATCTCACATACGAGCTGTTAATGCTCCAGCTCGGGTTGAAATACCGAATATTAAATTTGAGAGAAAACTACAATTTTGGTCCACTATCTTTACCGGGTATAACACTTTTGGTCCATTTTTTTAAAAATTTGCGGGTTTAAGCCAAAACCCGAGTATCCATTTCACATTTGAGCCAAATCTAACAATTTCGTTAAATCTGGTCGTTTACTCATTTTGTGGTTATTTTATTATTAAAAAAAAGGGCATAAAGGTCTTTTCATGTTTTTTAGTTGTTTGGTAACACAAACACATACACACACGATCACAAACACAAACACACACACTCTTTCACTTAACACGATCACAACACACACACACACACTCAATAACACACACTTAAGAACACTTTCCAGAATAAATTTTAGGGCAAAATTATGATATGTCGAAGATGTGGATCAGTTGGTGTAATCAGGACATCATGGACATCCACAAATCCTGGGAGGCGTTTTTTTGGTTGTTCAAAGAGGGTAAGTTTGACCTAATTTTTAGGGATTTGATTTGTAATTAGTTTGACCTAATTTTTGAAATGCATTTTGATTAGGGTACTAATTGTGGGATTATTGATTGGTATGATCCACCAATGTGTGATCGTGCTGTTCAAATCATTCCTGGGTTACTAAGGAGAATCAATCATCTACAACAAACACTAGCAGATTATCAAGCTCCTAATGTTGACCAAATAGTTGATTATCAAGGAGAAAATGATGAAGCAGTTGCTGACCAAAACCATGTTGATTATCAAATGCAAGCTAGAAGGATGAAGTGGTTATTATAACATTTGTATTCGAAGAGAAACTCATACACCCAACTATAAAATATACATTTTCACAAACACGACAATCTTTATTCTTTCAAGTTGACGGGACTTGCACCCACGACCTCTTGATTAAGGACATAATGATCTCACGGATTGTTACGCAAAAAGCTCATTGGTACTTTTAGTTTGTTACCATCTTGCGGAATCAAACTGATGACGTATAATATGGACACCAAGCTCATTGGGCTTAGTTCATAATATACACATATGGACACCAAGCTCATTGGGCTTAGTTCATAATATACGTATATGGGCCCAGGCCCAATACAACAAATAGCCGGACTAATAAGCCTGACAAGGGTCACGCTCCGGATATTCCAAAGACGCACGTGAGTACCTTTAAAGGCCGCACCCGTTGCACCTCCGCGGACAAACACGGACTGCGGAAGGATACTCACGTCCGCATACACGATTACACGCGGACCCTTGCCCGACAAAGGACCCACTCCGGCTACTAACAGTCGCAAGCGAAATATTAGGAAACCCTAGTATTGGGCTTGCCTATAAATAGGGGTCATTTCACACCCCAAAGAGGTACATTCGGTCCTATCATTAATACACACACATACTCTGACATTCTTATATTCTCTGACAAACATGTACATTTACTCTCACGCCGGAACTTAATCGCGGGGTCCGCCCTGCGGTAAGACTAACGATTTGCTCTCATTTGTGCAGATCACCTCTTCATTACTTAGATTAGTACAAGATCAACATCATAGCCCACTCCCTGATCCAGCCCATTGAGCAATCCAGACTCACATTCGCCCCTACACGCTTTTTGTACTAAAAAACAATAGGTATTCCACCATCCGGGGACGGATATAACTGCGTTCCACGAGAATACCACCATTGAGCAATCACTAACAACCTACTCCCTGTGCCAATCCTAAAAGAAAAACCCAAAATTTCGATGTGCGGAATACACAGGGAAAGACCCAAAACAAACTCCACAGGGATCTGCGAGAACTTGACACATCCTTGTAGATTCTCGCGGAATTCTGCGAGAAGCGCTAATGCAGAAAACTTCCTACCAATCCAAGGCAGACAAGTATGAGTATGAAGCGGTAGAAAAAAGTAAAATTTGGATTAAATGAGAAAGCGCGCTCGACTTTGGCCGAAGCTACGGAGAAGAGCACTAAGGGCGCAAGAATCGAGCATATTCTGAATCTAGGACAATGTCCCAAGAAGACAAAGACGTTCTCGCCCGCGCCACAGTCCTAGCGTCTTCACAAGGTTAAGGCGTGAAAGGTCAAGATCACCGCGGCATGACCACAAGAGAAAGGCAAGAAGAGAAAGCACCGTATTCAAGAAGACTTGGAAGCAGAGGACGGAGTGCGTTCGCGCACTCCGATAGCCCTCGAAAGTTCAAGGATACGGAAAACACTCTGAAAGCGATGATAGTGAAGGGGACACTGGAAATCAAAAATCAACGAAGACCAGAAGTACAGTGGTACAAGATGATGATCTCTCCCAACCTTGGGTATGTCCGAGACTAGATCCTTTTCACGTCTCGATCCGTACTGTCGACTTCCCAAAAAAAAAAACCAACGAATGCCCAGGATCAGTATAAAACATATAACGAAGAGAAGACTTAAATCACTTAAAAATATTCCAGGCAGCAGCTAAAACGGAAATGTGGGTCATGCCAACATGGTGTCATATGTTCAACTCCACACTCACCGGGAACGCTCGAGTGTGGTTTGACGATCTTCCTCCAGAATCCATAGACAGTTACAATGACCTGAGAGAAGCTTTCCTGAAAAAATACTTGCCCACCAAAAATGCAATCATAGACCCCATAGTGCTCCATAACATCAAGCAAAGAGACGGAGAGTTCACAGAAGACTTCAAACAAAGGTATAAGTCAGAAAGTGGGAATGTTAAAGGAGCACCGGAATGTATGAGAATCTCCAGATTCGTGCACGGAATCACTAATCCTGAACTTATAAAAAGATTTCATAAGAAAATTCCAAAAACAGTGGATGAAATGATGCAGGTAGCCACATCTTTCCTTCAAGGGCAAGAGGCGGTCTCAAATCAGGAAAGGAAAAAAGCTCCTCCGGCCTGGAAACACCAGAAGGGGGTCACATGCATAATTTCAAGAAAGAAGGAAGCTTTCGCAGCCAACATAAGCAAGAGAAGAGGCCGGATAGGTTTACCCTTCTCCACAAAAAAACGTCCAAGGGAGATTCTGGCCCTTAGAAAAAGCATAAAGTTCAAAACCCACGTCCAATGCAATCCCCCGGTTGAAAAAGGGGGAAGGAAACACAAACAAAAATTTGCGAATTCCATGGAGATTAAGTGCAAAATAACAGATGAATGCAACCATCTAAGAAGACAAATCGAGGATATGCTCAAAGCCGGGAAGCTGTCGCATATAATCAATGAGCTAAAGCAAAATAGCGTGAAAGACCAACAGAAAAAGAAAGGCGAAACTTCTGGAAAAGAGAAACCTCAATCGATTCTAATGATCCAGTCATGGCAAAAGATAGTGAGGCAAAAGATATCCCAAAGCTTCTCACCCAATCTCGAAATTTCATTCCCGTCTTTAGAAGACGATGAAGGGACGGAAGGTCCCCTGATAATAGAAGCGGAGATCGGAGGCCACCAAGTGCACCGCATGTACGTCGATGGAGGGTCATCCTTTAAAATACTCTATGAGCGCTGCTTTAATCGGCTTCGCCCGGAAATAAGAAATCAAATGATCCCAGCCACAACCTCGCTAGTAGGGTTCAGCGGCAAAATAAAATGGCCTTTGGGACAAATAACACTTTTGGTAAAAATCAGGGATGACGAACATACAACGTCAACACGGATGGATTTCATGATAGTAAGATCAAAAATCGTCCATATAACGTATCAATTTGAAGACCAGAGTTACGGAAAATACATGCGGTCCCATCAACAGCGCACGGAATGATAAAATTTCAAGTCACGAGAGGAATACTTACGCTAAGGAGTAGTAAAATCATTCCAATCGAATGTGCGATGGTCTCCGGACTAGAAGACCAACCCTTCCCAGTCAACAAAGTAAAAGAAGAAAGGGTCAAAGTGGCAATCAATCCGGAACACCCAGAGCAGACGGTGATGATCGGTTCTAACCTTACTGAGAAAGCCAGAGTTAAGATGTGTAACCTACTTCAGCGGAGTTTGGATGTATTCACTTGGACCCCAGCTGATATGACGGGCGTCCCAAGGCATATAGCGGAACATAGACTGAATGTACGAGAAGGTTGTCAGCTGATTAGGCAGAAGAAAAGAGGCCAAGCGGCAGAAAGAAACATAGCAATCAATGACGAAGTCAGTAAGCTGGTGGCAACCGGGATCATGAGGGAAGTTCATTACCACAATTGGCTTTCCAACCCAGTAATGGTAAAGAAACATGACAACGGCTGGAGAATGTGTGTCGACTTTAAAGACCTCAATAAATCATGTCCCAAGGATGGATACCCCCTGTCAGAGATAGATTGGAAGGTTGAATCCCTATGTGGATTCCCCTTCAAATGCTTTCTGGACGCATACAAGGGGTATCACCAAATACAGATGGCAGAGAAGGACAAAGAAAAACCGCGTTCATCACAAACCAGGGCATTTTTTGCTACACAAAAATGCCTTTCGGTCTAAGAAATGACGGTGCAACCTACCAACGATTAATGGACAAGGCATTTCCACGGACAAATTGGTAGAAACCTCGAGGTATATGTGGACGATCAAGTCATCAAAAGTCGCACGGAGGATGAAATTGTCCGCGACATAGAAGAAACATTTAAAACTCTTAGAAAAATCAACATGAAACTAAACCCAAAGAAGTGCACCTTTGGAGTTGAGGAAGGAATGTTCTTAGGATACCAGGTCAATACTAAAGGCATTAAGATATGTCCAGACAAGGTAGACGCCGTACTAAGCCTTCAATCACCAAAATGCCTAAAAGATGTGCAGAAATTAAATGGAAAATTAGCAAGCTTAAACAGGTTTTTAGCAAAATCAGCGGAAAAAACGTTATCATTTTTAAAACTTTGAAAAAATGCACGAAGAAGTGTGATTTTCTATGGACAGAAGAAGCGGAAGCTGCATTTAGACAGATGAAGGAACAAATAGCAAAGTTACCCATACTCACCTCTCCAGAAGAACAAAAGGAACTCATCATCTACCTAGCAGCATCCAACGAAGCGGTTAGTGCTGTACTAATGACGAAAAGAGAAGCCAGGCAAATGCCAATCTACTTTGTCAGCCGGGTGCTAAGGGGCCCGGAAGTAAACTACACCTCCATGAAAAAACTGGTGCTAGCACTAGTAGATGCAAGCAAAAGGCTAAAAAGATACTTCAAAGCTCATCCAATCATAGTAGTAATGGATCAACCCATCAAAAACATACTATCAAACCCAGAAGTCGCTGGTAGGATGCAAAAGTGGAGCATACAACTAGGGGAATTTGGCATACATTATAGGCCAAGAATATCTGTTAAAGGACAAGTGCTAGCCGATTTTATTGTGGAAAGACCAGAAGAAGAAGGCCAGGACGATTCCACAAAGGAAGAAGAACCGATCCCGGCACGATGGACCTTGTTTACGGACGAGTCATCTTGTGTTGACGGATGTGGAGCAGGAGTGATACTCACGGATCCGGAAGGAGAAAATTTCACATACGCCTTACGATTTCAATTTAAAGCAACTAACAATGAAGCAGAATATGAAGCTTTGATAGCAGTATTACGGATAGCGGAAAAAATAGGCATCCAAAATCTCCAAGTAAACGTAGACTCAAAACTGGTAGCAAACCAAGTAAATGGGACTTACATCGCAAAAAAACAGATATGATCAAATACTTAGAGAAGGTAAAAACACTGGCTAGTACTTTCTGGGCGTTTTCAATAAAGCAAGTTCCAAGAAGCAAAAACAAAAAAGCAGATGCATTAAGCAAAATAGCATCTACCAGCTTCGCACATCTCAGTAAACATGTGTTAGTAGAAGAATTAAAAGAAAAATCCGTGAATGAGATTGAAGTGCTCGCCGTGGTGGAGGAAGAAGGGGATTCCTGGATGACTCTGATTCATGAATACCTCACGGATGAAACATTACTAGCGGAAAGAAGGAAGGCAAGAGTGATAAAATGAAAGTCACAACGTTTCGCCATCATCAACGGAGTGTTGTACAAAAAAAATCCTTTTTAGGCCCATGGATTCGATGTGTAGAACCTTCACAAGCAAACTACGTCATGCGAGAAATACATGAGGGCTCATGTAGCATGCATGCGGGCACACAATCCGTCGTTGCCAAAGCTCTAAGGATTGGGTATTACTGGCCGACAATGCATAAGGACGCGAGGGCACTTATAAAAGCATGCCAGGAGTGCCAAGTGCACAAACCTGTCCCAAGAAATCCGCAGGAAAAATTGAATCCAATCACATCTCCATGGCCATTTTACAAATGGGGCATCGACATAGCTGGACCTTTCCCGGAAGGACCTGGAAAAGTCAAATTTCTAATAGTGGCCATGGACTACTTTACTAAATGGATAGAAGCAAAACCAGTGGCAACGATCACAGGAAACCAAGTAAAAAAGTTTGTATGGGAAAACATCGTGTGCAGATTTGGTCTTCCGGGAGAAATCATATCCGACAATGGGAAGCAATTCCGAGACAACCCATTCAAAGACTGGTGTGAAAAATTGTGTATTCAACAGCATTTTGCCTCCGTAAAACATCCCCAGACAAACGGACTGGTAGAAAGAGCAAACCGGAGTTTGGGGGAGGGAATAAAAGCAAGGCTGGGCAAAGATAACAAGAACTGGATGGAAGAAATCTCCCATGTCCTTTGGGCACACCGAACCATGATCAAATCCAGTAATGGAGACACTCCGTTCTCACTGACTTACGGAACGGAGGCTGTCATCCCAGCGGAGATCGGAATGCCCACATTCAGGACAACAGAAGTAGACGTGGCCAAAAACGATGAAGCATTGAAAATCAACTTAGAGCTACTAGAAGAAAAGCGAGAGCAAGCAGCCATAAGAGAGGCAAAAAGCAAGAGACAAATGGAAAAATACTACAATGCCAAAGTTTGAAACACAAGCTTTAAGCCAGGAGACTTGGTATACCGTAACAACGAAGCAAGCCACGCAGAGGATACCGGAAAGCTAGGACCCAAGTGGGAAGGCCCATACGAAGTCACAGAAGCACTTGGGAAGGGATCGTACAGGCTAAAAGACCGCAACGGAAAAGAGCTTCCGCGGACCTGGAATGTTTGCAATCTTAAGAAGTGTTATATACACAAAATGTAAGCAGCTTACCCATACGGACCCCGTGATGGGAAGAGCATTTTTACTTTATTCCTTGTAATAACTTTTAAATATTGTGTAATATGTCTCTTAATTTCAATAAAAAAAGTAAAGACTAATTACCTTCACAAGTTATGCTTTGAAAAATTCTAATTTATTACTTTGCAAAATTATATGTTATATGTGATTAAGCCGCGCACGCACGGAGCATGCCTCCAATAATGTTATTCCGCATAACAAAAAAGGATGAGTAACCTACAAACAAAACTTAAAATGCATAAGAGGCATTGCAAGCCCAGCATTTAAGACAAGCCTATTATAACATAGCATGTTAAAGAAAGCAAAAACTTTAATCATATTATACCCGGATACAAATTATTGTAAAAGCATCATTGTAACTAAAGATAGCACGGATAAAAATGTTTGAATATTTTGATTACAAAAAATCCGCAAAGAGGTCACAAGCGACCGCGGAAGAACAAGCAAGCAAACTCAAAGAACAACGTCTCTAGCTTCGTTCTCCAACTAAGAAAACACAAGATCACCAGCATCAACATCACCTTCAGTTGAGCCTCCAACTTTTCCCTCACCTTTGGGCCCCAGAATAAAATCCTCCGGGACCGCACCCGCTAAGTCTGGATTCTCATAATCCTCCACCAAGAGGAAAGGATCAGAATTGGGACGAATAACCACGGTGGATAAAGCCGTGGTAATAAGTGCCGTAACCGGAGGCTAAGTAGAGGTCTCTGGGAGAATGGTCAAAGCTTCAGCGGATACGGGGTGATCTATGGAAACAAATACATCTTTCAGGAAAGGAAGACGCTCAGTAAGGTTCCTCTTCATCTTCCGCACCACACTGTGACAAGTTTCCAGAGCAACAGACAACGCTTGACTCCCAATCACAACCTTATCTTGCTTATGATGCACAGGAACCATCAAATGACCCACGTCAGGCTGAAGGTCAGTCTATCCTAAGACCTCAGCCATGGCATCGTCCAAACAAAGAAGATCCATAACATCCCAAGTACTGGCATCCTTCTTAGCAGATAATTCCTGAAGAAGCGGAAAGTCTAAACCACGAAGATCACGGATAGCAGAATTAAAGTCAGCCTCCGCGGAGGGATTATAAGCTTCAAGGTTACTTAGACATCTTCCAGCTTGTCCATGTTCAATTCCATCGGCCAAGCCATTCTGCATCCCTTTTTCGATAGCACGGCCGAAAGCATTTCCAAGAGCCTCCATATACTCAGTAGAGTTGAGACATTTAGCCATTAGAAGCTTCATGCCATGACTCAACAACCATCTCCGCCCCGCAATGGCGTTAAGGAGGTGCGGATAAAAATTCTCCTGGAAATGCATACAACACATGGTAAAGTCAGCATCAATCTCAGCCAATCTAGCTTCAAGAGGTTTCATAAGGTTATCCTGAAATTCCTTTAGCTGTTTCATGCTTCCCTTATACGTCTCCAGCTTCTCACGGAGACCCCCGGATGAAGTTTCCAACTCATGCACCTAAAAAATACGTATATATATATATATATATATATATATATAAAAAGGAAAACACAAAAATATGAAGAGGACAGTTAAGGATAGAAAAATATACCTGATTCACAAGACTTTGGTTCTGAGACCTCAAAGAAGAAGAGGAGGCTCCCAAGTCAGAAAGTTCACGGTCCTTCTCAGCAATGATAGATTCGAGGCCTGTCACTTTTAATTTCAGAGCACTACGCTCTTGCTCAAGAAGGCCGATGTGCTCCTTAGCGGAAGCAACTTCGCCTCGGAGCGAACCCTCAATAGCCTCGAGACTAGAAACCCGAGTACGAAGTTGAGCCACCTCCATAGACCCATCCTTCGCCTGCAACAACTGAGACCTTAAATCCTCAATCTCCTTTTCCTTCACTTGCAACAAATTATTTTTCTCCTCAGCAAGGGATTTCCACTTCCTTTTCTCCAAAATATTATACTCAGCACGCATTCTAACCTCAGAACTCAAACTCAAATTACGTGAGGCAGACACATTAAACTCAACAAATAATTGTTCATGTTTCATTCCGCGAACAGTTTTGAAGAAATCAGGAGGAGTAAAATGATCAATCATATTAGCACATGACCGTCCGTCGTTTAGCTCAAAATCTTTAGTCACAGACCACTCAGGAATGTAAATCTCTTACAAATCAACGTCCGCATCCCCTCCCGCACGAATACTCCCAGCGGCAAAATCACAACCCGACTTCCCTGTAAAAAGGCTAAGAGTGCGATTTGTCTTGTCAGATGAACTAAAACCAGCAAAAATAGACCGAGTCGGCACATCCTTATCCTTAACAACGTTAATAGGAGTAGCGGTCGTAGTAGCAGCATTATAAACAAAGGCCGTTACAGTGGTGGTCTTAGTCATCACCGGAGCGACATACCTGACAAAGGAATCAACTTCAGGATCCGCAGATTTAGCACCTGAGTGATGAAAAGAATCGGATAGAACTACGAACCTCGCGGAGGGACCCACAGTTCGCAAAGAAGGACCAATCACGGAATCAGTATGATCTTCGCCCTCCTCCAAAGGTGAAGCTGTCACGGATGAAGTAATAAAAGGTAAGGTAGGAAGAGATGAGACACCCTGTTCTACCATTAACCGAGAATCTTGAAGCAACCTATTAAGAACACTAGGAGATTTACCTCCAATAGCGAAACTACTAGTTGTTCCATAATCAGCCCTCAATCTCTTGGGCTGATGAGAAGCGGCAGGAGCACTCTCACTTCCGCGGGTAACCCTTTTTTTCCTTGAACGTTTAGGCCCGGATGCTTCAGTTTCAACAAGAAGATTATCTGTGGTGGGCACGATTGGTTCAAAATTACCATGACCGCCAACGGAAGCAACTTCCTGATCTCCACCACCGCTGCCACCTGCATCTTCAACAAACTCTCTTTCGATACTAGCCGACAAATCCCCAAAAGGGCGAGGAACTGAGGTTGGAAGTAGAGTCACGGTACGATGCTTAGCCACGGTCACGATAGGCCTCTCATTCTCAGTCCTTGCTCTCTCAACAATCCTCACCTTACGGGGGTCAGCGGTCCGAATAAAAGCATTCAAATCCATCTCTGCAAAGGACAACAGGAAAAAAGAGTAAATAAACAAGAAAAACAGAAAAAACAAAGACAAATAATCAACGTGTATACGGAAAAGAACACCCACCCTCTCCGTTCTCATACTCAAATCGAGGGTAAGTATCTTTATTCAAAAGGTAATTACGGCTTATGCCAACCCAGCAAAGAAATTCTTCCGGGAACCTAAGGAACGGAGAGGCTTGAGCAATAAGGGTATTAGCATGCTCCACATTATATTCAGATATGGTGGGAGCTCGATCTTTAACAATGTTTGTGCCCGAAAACCAACCAAACCGAGCATTAGCGGGAACTACAAACTCATCCACCCAGAAAAAGTGGTCATTCCAATTCTTCACAGAGTCCAAGTTCTTAGAATAACAAGCACGGACGTTCGGACGTTTGGCAAACCCAAACCAACCATTCTTATAATTGTGCATATAGAAATATCGGAACAGACCAACACTGGGATTGATGTTACAAACGCGACACAGGATTTCAAAATGAGAAACCTTGGCAGACCCAAAAATAGACAATTGGGAGAACGGAATGCGGAAGTGAGTAAGAACAGACACAAAGAAGTTAGATAATGGAATACGATAGTTGGCATAATCAAAGAACCGGGTATACATTCCAACTTTACCAGTCGGCTTTTCATGCATAGTTGCATCAGAACTCGGCAATTGAGGATGAACTTCCTCCGGGACAAAATATTTTGCACAAATAGCATTAAGGTGTTCTTGTGTAAGAACACATTTAATGGATGTGATACTACCCATAATAAAAGAGAAGCAAAGAGGTTAACCTGAATATAAACGAAGTTCTAGAATAAGAGGTGTTGTGCAAATAAGGAACCTTCAAAATTATCAACAATGGTGGAAAAGTGAAAGAGGTGAAAAAAGAAAACAGTGAAGCATGAATCGACTATTTATACCCATGGTATATTCAATTCGGGTAAACGTCAGATGATGACACGTATCAACACACCTCCTTATCAACGGTGCAAAAAACAAAGTAAAAAGATAATGATAACAGCTGGATGTGGGGCCTAGGCGGTCAAATCACGCAGAAGATGAAAGGACACGAAGAACCCACGTAACCAACGACAAACTGCCAAAACGACACAAAAGACACAAAACAAGATGGGAACAAAAGAAAAAATGCTCACGGAACTCTAGTCTAGTAACGCTCACCGCACGTTATAATTGTTACCGCATATAATAAGCGAACTAGACTGGGGGAACTTGATAACGTATAATATGGACACCAAGCTCATTGGGCTTAGTTCATAATATACGCATATGGACACCAAACTCATTGGGCTTAGTTCATAATACACGCATATGGGCCCAGGCCTAATACAACAAATAGCTGGACTAATAAGCCTGACAAGGGTCACGCTCCGGATATTCCAAAGACGCACGTGAGTACCTTTAAAGGCCGCACCCGTTGCACCTCCGCGGACAAACACGGACTGGGGAAGGATACTCACCTTCGCAGACACGATTACACGCGGACCCTTGCCCGACAAGGGACCCACTCCGGCTACTAACAGTCGCAAGCGAAATATTAGGAAACCCTAGTATTGGGCTTGCCAATAAATAGGGGTTATTTCACACCCCAAAGAGGTATATTCGGTCCTATCGTTAATACACACACATACTCTGACATTCTTTTATTCTCTGACAAACATGTACACTTACTTTTACGCCGGAGCTTAATCGCGGGATCCGCCCTGCGGTAAGGCTAACGGTTTGCTCTCATTTGTGCAGATCACCTCTTCATTACTTGGATTAGTACAAGATCAACATCATAGCCCACTCTCTGATCCATCCCATTGAGCAATCCAGACTCACATTCGCCCCTACACGCTTTTTGTACTAACACAAACGTTGTGTATATATTGTCAAATTACAAATCTAAGAGGACTTTTGTAAACAATTATGCATGATTATTGATGGTTATGTTGCAACGATGGAACAAACATGATAGTTAAGATCCTTGACTTACACTTCTTTTTATTGTATTTTAGGACATGCAATTATTATATCTATATACTATATTTCGAATAAAACGCTGCCGTTTTGGCAGCGTCGCTACAGTATCGCTACAGTAACCGGTCCAATGAGCCGGCCCATTTGGCTTTTTTTTTTTTTTATTTTTTTTTTTTTTGTAGGCAATGTAAAAAAACCGCTCGGCATAAAATAGAAAAAAAAAATTACAAAAATATTGACTTATTCAGATAAAAAAATACTCGCAACATGAGGCCCAACACATAAGCCCATATAAAAAAAACAAACGATAACATGATACCTGAAAAAATAAACCACACAAATAAAAAATAAAAAGAATAAAAGATAAAAATTTTTAAGCAATAATTAACCCGCACTATAAACAGAGACGAACAAAATAAACCCACACAAAATACAATTAAAAAACGCCCTGCAGTAACGCGCGATTCTCATTTAAAGCCCATGTTCCCATAAAATTATATTAAAAAAAAACCCGTATAGCCAAAAAAAGAAACCTTTAAACATAAGCCCCACACATAAGCCCATATAAGAAAAAAAAACAAACTATTAAACATGAGGCCGAAAAAATAAAACCGCACAAAATAAAAAAAATAATTCCTCGCGTAGAATAAAACGACGTAGTTTTGTTCCACACGCTACAGTGCTCGGCCCTTTGGGCTCCCAATTTGGTTTTTTTTTTAGGCAATGTAAAAAAAACCGCTCGACACAAAATAGGAAAAAAAATTACAAAAATATTGACTTATTAAGATAAAAAAATACCCGCGACATGAGACCCAACACATAAGGCCATATATAAAAAAACAAACTATTAAACATGAGACCGAAAAAATAAACCCGCACAAAGAAAAAATAGAAAAGAATAAAATAAAATTTTAACGCAAAAATTAACCCGCACTATTAAACATGAGCCACAGCAACGCGCGGGTAATCATAACTTGAAAAAAAATTGCTCGGCACAAAATAAAAAATAAAATAAAAAATTGCTCAGCACAAAATAAGAAAAAAAATTACAAAATTATTGATTTATTCAGATCAAAAAATACCCACGACATGACGCCCAACACATAAGCACATATAAAAAAACTGTTAAACATAAGACAAAAAAAAAGTCGCACAAAATACAAAAAGAAAAAAAAATTAGCGTCTCGCATCAACGCGCGGACAGTCATGCATAACACATATTTACCCAAATCTCATATAAATCTATGATAAAATAAACACCGCCCCGCAGCAACGGGCGGGCAACTACGCTTGTTAGTTACTATTAATAGGAAAGTTAGGAAATGCAGCTTATCATTATTACTGATGTTGCTGTCAAACTAACAACAATTCCTATACGCGTCAAAAGTTCCTCAATAATATGCTCGTCTTCTTTTAAAAAATGTGTTTATAGAAAACTAGAGAAGTTACCGAAAAGGGTATCAAATGAACGTTCATAATTTACAGTTTTACACTAAGATATAAGCAGAAGAGTTAAATGAAAGCCCACCAGCTTAAAAGATGATTGAGAAAACTACAATTTTGGTCCACTATCTTTATCGGGTATAACACTTTTGGTCCATCTTTTTAAAAATTTGCGGGTTTAAGCCAAAACCCGAGTATCCATTTCACATTTGAGCCAAATCTAACAATTTCGTTAAATCTGATTTGGCTCAAATGTGAAATGGATACTCGGGTTTAGCTTAAACCCGCAAATTTTTTAAAAAATGGACAAAAAGTGTTAATGTGGTTATAACCCGTAAAGATAGTGGACCAATTTGTCTAGTTTCGCTAAATGATGAGTTGATTTCGGCATTAGCAATATAAAAGCACACATAAAAAAGAAGTAACTACTTTGTTTCAAAATAAATGTCAACTTTAATTTTAATGCACACAATTTAATAAAACTTCAGAAACTATACTATTTACAATAAAATATCGTCTCTAAGACTCTACCCACTAAAGTCAATTTTGATTGATTGAATACAATGTGAACATTGTTTTGACACAACTCAAAATATAAATGTGGATAGTCACTTTGAGAAGGAAGGAGTGGTAATCTAAAAAAGTTACGGCTAAATGAACCCATCAACCTTGTAATGCTCAATATAAGTTTCTTTTTGAACTTGCTTAACCATATATGATATTTCAAGAATAAGAATCGTAGATAAAAAATGGCTTAATGTCGTATTTCTAGCTAATGCTCCCATTGTCATTATAAACATCGAAAGCAACTTATCTATTTTCAGAGAAATGTGCAACTGTTTATATCTTATTCTTTTGTATCCTGACAACATTAGTTGTTTTAATAAAGTAACGTTACAAAACATGTTTAAATTAAGAAAAATGATTTCTATACCTAAAATCTACATCTAAAATTAGACCTAAAGATGTGATTGGTGCATTTATCAAAAAAATGATGAAAGAGAAAGTGTGTATTACACTTGTCAAAAAAATAAATGACATAGGTCTACTTTTAAGTCTCATAATTAGGCATATATATCATAACTCTTAAATTAAATCCATCAAGATCCAAGAGTAAATACTAAGTTGAATATTAAAAAGACGTGTGACTGGGTCATGCATAATTGAAGAAAGGCAAGACTTGGTCCGGTTCATCTATTTTAAGTTAAGGAAATATTGTCTAGTAGCAATTATTATTTCATAATAATAATCATTACTACTATTATTTATATGTAATCTGAGACATCAAAATTTAATTAGCTCAGTCTGCACATTATATATATAATCATTTGACATGTCCATGTCATCATTTCAGATGCCAAAATCACTGTTCATGTAGCCCATCGGCCCGGCCTGACGGTGTTACTGTTCATCGGCAAAAAAAAAACTTTATAAACCTCCCCCTTTCCTTTATAAAAATTTTTTGCTCGACACAAAATAGGAATTTTTCTTTTTACAAAAGCACTGATTTATTCAGATAAAAAAATATCCGCGACATGAGGCCTACACACACACCTATATAAAAAAAAACTACTAAACATTAGACCGAAAAAATAAACCCGCACAAAATAAATAAATAAAAATAACACCCCACAAAAAAAATTACAAAAGTACTGATTTATTCAGATAAAAAAATACCCGCGACATGAGGTCAAACACATACGCCCATATAAAAAATTACTCGACACAAAATAAGAAAGAAAAAAAAAACGTATGCAACATAAAAAAAACCTACTCGGCACAAAATAAGAAAAAAATATTACAAAAGTACTTAATACGCGATTGCCATTTAATATGAGAAAAAAAACAAACTATTGAACATGAGCCCGAAAAAATAAACCCGAAAAAATAAACCCGGAAAAAAAAGAATAATGTCCCACAACAACGCGCGATAAATTAACGCCCGCAGCAACGCGCGGATAATCTTGCTTGTTTTTGATGATATGATAAGATCGGAATAAAAGAATAGCCCCTAAAATTTCCAAGGACTATAAACCATACATGATGATGCTCTAGAATCTAATCCAACCAAGATTGTCACTAGGAGATGTCTTCTTTACACAATTACACTTCAAAAGAAAACACAACATATACAATCTATGGAATCTACGAGGTGTAATAGCCATTTATGTTTTTTTAATAATGGCATATTATATTTTCATGTACCAACATGATATT
>BQNB010044106.1:29408-45090 GCA_026074375.1 Tanacetum coccineum
AACGAACACCCCTTTAGAGTATAGGAAAGAGTCTCTCTAAGGCCGTTGCCATCGACTGTGAGATAAACAAATGTGCATTATCAATATGGTTCATATTGACAGCAAACCCACGAAACCCTGCTGGAGTTTCACCATTTGGTAATTTGGGTTTCGAGAGATTAAGCCTTTTTTGCGGGTCATTAGGCATAAACTCACCAACATACGGCCTACATTGATACCCAAAAGCAGAAAAGGAGGCCAAAACATCAAAATATACACAAAATATCGAACAGTTTTCTATTGAAATAAAAGACGATTCACCTGAAACTTGATTTCTCACTTCTCAGTGGCACTGCCACATCAAAAAAAGTCTAAATGGTATATAATGGGAACATCATCTAGAACTTCCCTGTTTTGACATGGTAACTTGTATAGATTGCATTAAATTAGAAAGCTAAATAAATGTTTTCTATGGAAATAAAAGACGATTCACCTGAAACTAATCATTATAATTTTCTTTCAAGTAATATAGTTTGTGTAATCAAAGTTAAATACTTAATGTACTGATTGTTTCATTATGAACTATATATGCTAACACTTTTTTTTCTGTTGCAGCCACCGACTGTAACGATTAAGGCCAAAATTGAGGTTGTTAAGGAGATACGTGAAGCTCTCACTCCTACCCAATTTGAAATATTCGAGAAAACATGTTTTGGGCATTGGCTCAACGTTGGCCTAAAAAAGAATAGCCAACTTTTGATTCATACCCTACTTACTTGTATGGTCGATGGCAAAGCAAACGAGCTCTCATTTCTGGTATTAGGTAAACGGATTCGCTTTAGACGCCAAGAGTTTTGTTTAGTAACCGGTTTACGTTTTGGTTCCAATATGTATATGAAAAAGTGGGTGAAGAACTTGACTGACAACCCATTTAGGAATAGGATTTTCCCTCATATTGAAGCAAACGTTTCGGTTAAATTAGGCGATGTTATTGATATTTTTGATAAGATGCGTAAGCGTACGCTTGTTTTGGAAGACAATGATGCAGTTAGGATATGTCTTTTGGTGTTGTTACAACAAGGATTCTTGGGCCACCAATTGTCACACAATGTTTCTGATGATATGTTGAAGTTGGTTGAGCATTTATCAAATTGTTGGAATATTTTTCCATGGGGGTCGTATATTTGGCAATATACATATTCGCAGCTTAGAGATGCTTTACCTAGACGCAAGTTGCTTCATGATGCCAAGCGCGAGAAAGGGGAAAAAATCCAATACACGATGACTGGATTTGTTTGGGCTTTTATGGTAATTTTTACTAGGTTTATTTGTTATACATGTTTTATTTTGTTTTTTATGTTGTTTTTACTATTTTATAGATATGGATATTGGAGGCCATCCCAGCTACGCATCGTTATGTCCACAAACAGCCGACGGAGAGAATTCCGAAGGCTTTAGCTTGGGAGTCGACACAACCGTTTACTTGGTCGAGATGTTGTACTTTGTTCGTTGGTGATCAGTTAGCCCCACCATTGGAAACCCTTACACCTACTAAAGCCGAGAGCGAGACTGATTGGTAGAAGGCCTCTTTGGAGTATTTTGAAGGTAGTAGTTTTATATAGAAGTAGTTTCAATTTTTATATAACAGTAGTTAAACACTTAAATCATAAAACATTTAACAACTTTTAAGATCGAGAACATAGAACAAGTAAAGACAGATTGTTTGTAAGATGCGTTTTTTTCATCAAGTAGTTTCAATTTTTATATAACAATAGTTAAACACTTATAAATCGAGGACACTTTTCACGTAAGTTCATCAACAAGTGACGACAACAACGACCATGAAACGCATTTGGAAATACATTCTTAATGGCCGAAGCAATGGATACAGCTCCATCAGATATGATCGTTAAGTGATCTTGCTTACCAATTATACATTCCTTAAGTTTCGTCAAAAACCAATCCCAAGATCTAAATGTCTCAGACTTTCCCACTCCGTATGCAAGTGGTAGAATCTGATTATTACCATCCATTGCAACCGCTAGATACATTGTACCCAAAAATTCACCTTTAAGATGTGCACCATCTATTATAATCAAGGGTCGCATGTGTAACACAAATGTACGTATCTACATAAAAAATCTTTCAATAATTAGAATAATATATACATAGCATGAATAATAAATTTATTTTTTTTTCGTAAGAAATAGTACTTTACCACACAGCACGCGATGGCAGAAAAAAAATCTCAAATCTGTCTTCAATCGTCAGTTTCTATATTTTAAAAGTCCCTTGGTTTTTAGTGTTCAAATTGTGGCAATACAATGGGAGTTTCGGAAACGACCCTGAGAGCCCTCCTCAACAATGCAAAGCATACATTTAACTCGCCCAAGCTTGAGATATAAATATCAATTTTGAACATAGCATTCATATCTGTCATAATCGTCTTCCCCCTATAAATATCTGCTACTCTCAGACAATAACCACTTTCAATTATGACCAAAAGTACTTTTGGGAAGCATTACGAGATGTGGGTGAATTTGAGTTTTTAGTGCAGTATTATGGTAGACAAAAGCTTTACATAAAACTTTTAATAGTCCTTTTGGTAATATGCCTCGAAATAACCACCCACAGTGTCCAACAACACATTTTTGCATATACCCTGTGAGGGTCTGATCTTGGGTATCTAATTTGAAATCCCTCTTCAAGAGCTTTTCTACCCAAAACAATTTTTATTTGTTCTTTACTATCAAAAGTTTCATGTAAACGAACAAGACTAGATGTTCCAGAACACATACATTTTTTCTTCATATCTAGGACTTGTGTTTTGATTAGGAGGCATATTCCAAAATTAATCCTCCTTAAAAATTCTTGTTCGCAAACGTTTGTTTCCCATCCTCAGCAAGATCACTACACTCATCTCGCCAGATAATCTTTTTACTTTACCAAAAAAACACTCCCCAGTATCTTTTCTCCAAAAGGCCGTAATTTTTCGATAATCCTAAATCCTTTCGTTAGGCTTTGTATTGTTTTTTGGTGAACCAACAACCTGTTTATTTTTACGATTAGCTTAATCACTTTGAGGATTCCTGCATAGGATACCCAGAGAAAACCAGGCACATACTATAAGGGATATTCAAAAAATCCATGCATTTTTGATAACTAGAACATTTGATAAAAACCACCACTACCTTAAGAAATACAAGGAATTGGTGTTTGGGAAAATTGTGTTGCCTGATATTCGGTTTGATATACCTTACAGACGGGAAAGCATGAACAAAATTACTTTGTTGATTGCTTCCCAATTGATGATATCAAACCATTTACACTAGACTTCAACAATACACAGACGTAACAATTCTACTACTTTTAAACAACAAAATTCCATAAATTCATTTGACTTCCAAATCATCACATACTTACCCTCAACAATACATTATCCAATTGTAAGTTACCATAAAAATCCACTATAGCATCGATTTCTACCTCTTCGGATACCGCTTGCTAGTAAACATAATATGATACCACAATGTTAAAATTAGTGTACCGATTTAACACAATTTAAAGGCACATACTCCAAACGCACCATCTACTCTTTCCCATGCACCTCCTTTACCACACAACGATTTTGACGGTTTTCCTTTGACGGATACCATGGCAATTTGAGTTTTTTGTAGAATTTTTTTGAGTTTTTATGAAAAACACGGAATAGAGCAACAAATAACATATAACAAGCTTTAATCCAAAATCCTGCAAGAAAATCTTCTCGCAAAAAACAAAATCTCTGCCCAAGTTTTATCCACAAGTTTTGCGATATTACAAAAAATATCGCAATTATTTTGCGATATTTTCCTGAAAAATATCCAATTTTTTTGATATTTTTATCTAAAATTTGCGATATTTTTCAGAAATATCGCAAAAATTGCGATATTTCTATAAAATTTGCGATTTATTTTTAATTTTGCGATTTTTAATAATTTTTGCGATTTTTTTATAAAATATCGCAAATTTTGCGATTTTTACAAAAAATATCGCAAATTTGCGATTTTTTAACAAAAAATCTAACTTTTGCGATTTTTTTTAAAAATATCGCAAAAAGTAGATTTTTTTAAAAAAATTCGCAAATAGTCATTTTTTTTTTCGCAAAAATTAGAAATTTTGCCATTTTTTTCTCAATATCGCAAATGTTACAAATTTTTTGCGATTTTAATGGGTATTTTGGCATTTTGGGTAAAAAATTGGGTATTTTGTGAAGTGAGGTTGAAAAATAGGGTATTTTTGTGATTTTCCCAAAAAATTATGAATCAATGTTAAAAATCTCTCTATTTTTCGATATAAGTACAATATTGAATCATTTATACAAGTTTAATGAATCATTACCATAACTCGATTTTAACAATGATTTGTGAATCAAATTCTTGATTTATAGATTCGATTCACTATTAAATGATGTTTACCTGTGAATCAAATTCAAAAAATATGAACAATTTGCCTCAAACGAAAGATTCACAATCTCTCAAATAAAAACCTTCTCTTAAACCAAACCCACCCAGCATTAACTAATAAGTATCATTCTCTCTCCTTTAACTTCATCCCTCTCTTAATTTCAATCGAGAGTACACAGTTGCTCCGGATAAAATCAAAATTGGTCCTCTTGTTTCCCCTTAAAGGATAGTGCAATGTTTCTCTACGGGACAAACTTTTCATTCCACTTTCTCGCTCCCACAACTTCTACTCTAACACCAGTGACAATGATTTTCTTTATCCTCGCTTTTATGTCATTATCGCATGAGCACATCACCGTTATATCATATTTCAGATATAATGGTCATTATTATTAAAAACACTCATTTTATATAAAATACTCTACATAATGAGACAGAAACATTCACAAACAAACAAAAAAACTAATGGCGAAGATGGTCATCATCAAGGTGTTGAGGGTGTTTTTAAGGCTGGACGAGGGTGAAGACTAGTCGAATGGTGGTTACGCATGAGTGACGGGTAAGTGGCGACTCCGCACCCAACATCGTGACTAGTCTAATGGTCATCTAACCTTCACCTCAACTTCAACTTTAACTTCCACATCAGCTTTTTAACAAAGCGTATTATCTTCACCTTTTAGCCGTAATAGTCACTACCTAACCAACTACATAAATATATCTTACTTTATATATACATAGTGTTGGATTATGTGAGTTGGTTCCGTGTTTTATACATTAAAAATATGTGAGCCTATTGGGGGCACACACGTTAATACACGAAGAATACGTTTTATTACTTCACGAAATAAATATTTAAATAGTCGTTAATTACGTTACTTGTTTAACTAGTTTAACGGATATATTAAATATAAAACCAAAGGACTAAACCGGACTAAACCCGAACCACAAAGGAGCCCATTGTTGGCCGACTTCCTTAAGGTTCTAGAAGGGATGTTTGGCTGGCTATGGAAAGGAGAAAAGGAAGGGAAAAAGATTTGGATAAATATGAAATTTATACTAATCTTGTTGTACAAGAATTAGGTTTGGGAGGCTATATATACACCCACCCTAAACCTCATTCATCATCCCATTCAATCCCTAAATCACCTATAATTTTTTGTGCTTCCTCCTCCTCCCAAAAACCTAACCGAAACCCTAAAAATACCTTTTAGGGATTTTCGGTTCTTCCTTCCTACCGAATTCGACCCAAAACCCTTTTAGGGTTTTCTGTATTACTTGTCCTCCTTGTTGACGTTTCAAGATTAAACACAAAGTGTTTGTTTGGTGTTCTCCTAGCTCGACGATACACAAAAACCCACTTTAGGGTTTTTCGGTTTTGCTTTTAAAACCCTAACCGAATTTGGTTATTTGGTTTTTGGTAAGACCCTTTTAGGGTTTATTGGTTTTTGGTTCAAACTCATTAGGATGCGTTTGGTAATCGGTTTAACACGTGGTGTTTGGTTCGTGAAGTCAAGGCTAACACTCTTGGCGTATTCGTTTGACGTGATTGTGTGAGCAACCGTAGAGGTGGTGATTTAACCACTTTTGTTTTTCAAGATCAAGAGGTAAGTGTCCTACCTTTATTATGTGTTAATCTATATGCTAAAACTAGATCCATTATGTTGCGTACTCGCATTTAATGATTAACTAGTTATTAAATCCTAACAGTGGCATCACGAGTCAACTCGTTTTGGCATTAGGGTTATACGCCTTGAATTATATCATGTCTTGAATTGTACACGCCTATATTTAATTCACATGCTTGATCTGTTGCGTTTCATATTTTATTTATTGTTTTCTTGCAAATATGGCAACGATTATGCAAATCCTTGCCATAATTAATAAAATATACGTTAAAAAGAAATTAAAATTAAATTGTTAATTTGGTAGTTTAGTTTCCTTTTTGATTATTATTATTTTGGAAAGTAAATCACACTATATATCTGAAAGATCTTGATTTTTATTTATGGTAATAAAATCTTTTATTTTTGGAAACTAGATCTTTTAAATATTTAGTTTAATGTTTGTTTCCTTTTTCAGGCCATAAGACCCACTCAATCACTTCTTGTGATGAATGGGGCGATCTAAGCACATTGATGAAAACCTAGTGAGGGTCTTATGGTTCTTCAATTGAGGAAGAATTGCATGAGAACTCGGATATCACATGCTTACTTGCTTGTTTAATGTCATCTTTTGTATTTGTCTGCTTATGTGCATAATTGTTTACTTGATTACTTGTTTACACGCCTGATTTATATGCAATACAGACTAATACTTAGAGAGAAAGATGATGTTAAAACCGGTCTATTAATTACACGCTTGATACACGCTCATTTGTGACCTGCTATTTGTTTCATGGAAAACTTGTTTTTTGAGAAAATTAATTAGACACTAGTCTATGAAACTTGATTTCTTGATTAATTAAAAACTGGACATTATGAATCTTTGGGAAGAACGACTCATCCACTAGAACAAACTATAAGAGAAGTTTAAGGCGGACATTCCTAAAGAATTCAGGTTTTTAATATGCTTCGCGCTGACCTGTTTCTCCGCTTCTTTGTGCGTTCGATTGGAGTTACCAAGAACCTCATGATTACTACAATGTTGTTTATAAAGTTTTTAAAATTAGTGCTACAAAGTTGTTTGCATGCCTCTTTGTACACGCTTTTGACACATTTATGTGAATACCCTAAGTGAAAATTTTAAGTCTATACCAGTCAATTTAAGAACACTTGCATTTGGTTTTTTCTCTCTGGTCAGACCTAAGGTTAATTCCAACCCAAGGCAAAAATTTTCTCTCTGGTCAGACCTAAGGTCAATTTTTGCACGTTCTTGCTTGGTGGAGTTAAATCATGTAGATCTTGGTCAGACCTTAGACCTGAGGCATAAGATGAGACTAAACATGCTCTTGACATTATTACATGTTTACTAATGTCATGACAAGTCTCATAAATCTAAGAGTTGCATGAAATGCAATTAACGCTCGTCGCTTACATCTTTGACATACTTGTTTACACGTTGGTCAGACCTCTGGTAATAAGTGAGAGACAATTTTGCATCTTAGTCTTATTGTAATTAAATTGGGTAGATTAATTCCTTTTGATAATTTAATTATCGGAAATACTAAATTAACTTTCTATGTTCTTAATAAAATGTATATGTAACGTAATCGAAAAACGAAAAGTTTGTTTTCTAAGAAGAAAAACATAGTCTCTTTCCTGATAAGAAGAGTGAGACTTACTCATATCTCTTCTCATTGATTGACAAGAATAAGATAGGGTTATAATTGAATTTTTCTCAATTATATTTAAACTCACTTTCTATCTTTCTACCCGTTTCCCAGTTCAGGGGCTGTAATCCTTCGAGATTATAAAATATTTTGTGTAACTAAGAACTTTTGACTATTAGCTACCAAAAAAATGACATCTGTACTTGTTACATGTATGATTTAATACCTGCAACGAGTAAAAAAAATTGCTAGCAGTGTCTTACCAGGTAAATTTCTTGACCGATTTCATTCCTTATAGTGCTAAACACCCTTGTTGGCTAGCAGACCGATTAAGGAGGAATTGCATGCTAAAAAAATTCAAGTTAATGAAAGCATGGATGGCTAGTCCCTCATCTACATAAGTAGAACTTCATATACTCTGTACAATACCTAAGTACATTGCTACTTGTAGGCATTTTAAGAGAGTGGAAAAGTAAATAAATCGCTATTTACTTTATACTAGTGATGTAACACATACAATGTTGACAAAACCCAGTAAGAGATTGCGTTTTACTACTGAAATGGAACATACAAGTAAGAGAATTGTCAAATTCAAGCCGAGCTACAAGATTTATTCCTAATTAGTTTGTCCATTTTATTTCTACTTGCTTTAAATAATTCATATACTTTCCGAAATATGAAAACGACCTTAGTTTAAAGAAAATTGCATTTTATTTATAAATAACATGTTCCTATTTGATTTTCTTTCCTAAACGTTATCTTTAGAATAATAAACCCGACACAACTCCTTATTAAAAATTATGTTTACAATCTACTTGTAATATCTATTACACTATCGATATTTTTATGACAATTCTAGCGCTGTCGAACTTGTTAGTCTACTTAAGATGATGTTATCCCGTACCCGAAGAAGGAAAAATCTTAATTGTATTCAAGGAACAACAATTACAATATGATTATTGGTTTTTCTAGACCGCAAGTAAGAAAAGCTAATAATTCACTAGGAACATTAATACACAAGATGTTTTTTTTCCTTTATTACAATTAAAAATCAAGATATGGATGTAAAGCTACTTCAACATTATTGACTTACAGTCATTAGTCAATAAATCTTGGATGTTCAATTGATATAAATCATAATTATGAATTATAAAATTAACTTGAAATACTATTGAAACTCAAGAGTTTTTGGCGTTCATAATGTAAACTTTAGTTAGAATAATATATTTCTGTTAAGAACATAATTTATAAAGTCCTTGAATTTATCAATGACTCATAACAAAAAGTAAGTAGTAAAAGATTGGATAATGGTCTTCTTGATTAACACATAACAAAAAGGTCTTGTATTATTTCAAAGACTTATAATGTATACTTTGACATGTTTTGATACTTAAACACAAGACAAAGAGTTATGTGTACTATTTACAGATAAATACGTTATAAGCATGCACTTGGTTTTTAAAATACTTTGTAACATTTGGCTTGAACCAATAGGTGATATTTGATCCAACGAGAATTAATTTAACTAATTAGAGAATTAGATGGAGGTCTCACATTCCATTTTACATAGAATACCAAATTATTATTGTTATGTCAAATGGTTGAAACAAACTATATTCATATTCAAATTGTTTAATTTCTGATAACTTTATAATTAAAAAAATAATATATCTCTAAGCTGCTAACTCTAAAAAAATATCTCTAATAAAATACTCTATCTCAAACTAACCCTCTCTACTAAAAAAAAAAAACCAAAATAACATTCTACTAATAAACCTCCGAAAAAAATCGATCAATGTTAGCAATTTTTTGCCTAGTTGACATATGATTTACAACCAATATAGTTCAAATTCCATATCCAACGTATAATGTTATAGAATACAAATTGTCTCATATATAAATAAATTGATTTGGAATGAGATCCCATTATTGTTCTTTGAACTAAAGTTTCCTAAAATTTGTTCACTAACTCTATGAAACAAATTATTAAATCAAAACAACTAGAAATGAGACTAATATGTATTTTATTGTCCATAGTGAATGGAGGTCATTGGGTATATTATATATGAGCAGTAGAGACTTAGTATTTAGAGAATTATCTCTAATTACAAAAGTGAGTGAGAGCCTTTAAAATCTTAAAGATATTCAAGAACAAAATACATAACCTTTTGAATTCACTTGCTAATGTCATACTAAGGTGAAAACATGAAATGGTCTCTCTCCTCCTCTACTCTCTATAATGTACTCTCATTCATAGAACCGTAAGATGCCTCATCAATGAGTGATGATATTTATATCAATGTGAGAATATAATTAGAGGTCATGTAAACCTGCTAACTAAATAAATGAAATTTGACATCTGTATTTGATAAATATCTTAGAAATATAAATGATAAGATGCAGTCCTTAAAAGATAAATCAATGTTGTGAGCTTGATTGGTCTTTTACCAAACAGTTAAACTGAAAGGTTATAATGAGTTTCTTTTGAAGAAAGGCTCATAAGAACAAAATTGTATGCATATTAATGCATGACTGATGACAAGATTTTTTAATCTTAATCAAGCAATTGACCATGATTAAATCTTTCTTTTCTACACGCATTAATTATATAAAGATAACAAATTGTCATACAGGGTTTCTTGAATCTGAAATATAGAAAATTAAGGTTCATAACTATTTCCTTAATGATTACCTTGCGAGAACGATGTGTAATCGAAAAGGGTTATGAGTCTATATTTGTAATATGACAATTAAGTTTTATAACTCTTTCCTTTATGATTACCTTTTGCTAAGACGGTGTGTAATCAAAAGGGGATATGAGTTTAAAATAATCTTTATAAAGTATACAAAATAAAAGAATCCAAGTATGGATTAGATCATGCATCTAGGAGCTGAGATCTTAAGTTTAATTACGATTTGATTTTTGATTAAATTAAGATGACTCTTGAGTATACCTGACATCAAGTGGGAGCACTATGTTATTTCCTTAAAATTCATATGTTTTGTAACATATTGAAAGCATCATTCCATCTAAGCTAGATGTTAATCATTGAGATTGGAATGAAACTTCACTTGGGAATTTAGGGAATAAAACAAATGACCTTGAAATAAATGTTTAATGTCATAAACATATGCGGTGATTAAGTCCTAACACAATGTAACATATCATTAAAGCAAGTCTTAAATGATATATTTCACTTGAGATAATTTAATACATGAATGGAAACCTTGTGTTTTTAACGAAAGATAAGGATTCATCATGTATATCTTATATTGTGTATGAGACTGGTTGTTACTTTTGCACAAGAGCAAGATGAGCTAACAACAACAGTATCTAATTGAGAGTGTTTAGATGACTGATAAAAACAGTATCTAATTGAGAGTGATTTAGATAACTGTTAAAACAAATGTTTACGAATTATATAAGGCATAGTGTTGTTTGTGTACACACGATGCTAGAGAATAATCAATCCTAGTTAAAGTAGGATTTCATCTTTTATGATAAATCTACTAACTAGATATGCTCAGCTAAGAGCATTGTTGCATTACACATTAAAGAATGAGAATACTTTACATTTTAAGAAACTGTAAAGATGACTGTCTGAGATAGGTATGTTGTTGACTTCAAATACCCCATTAAAGGTACTGTCACATTTCCATACTATGATACTTGCAATAGTATGCAAATATACATACGACACTCATCATATCATTCAAATCCTTCACAAATTTGTGAATTTGAAACAAGTATTCGGAAAGTTTACTCAGATAACTATTTAGCTGTCTTGTAAAGAAAGAGTTGAGAATGTTGGAAACATTGGACTTCAACTTGCTAATTAGTTTCATGCATATCTGTTTTAGTATTTGGATAATTGGGATTGTAAGACAATTTTTACTTTCTGATGAATGAAGATACGTGGTATTTGTCATTCATACATATAATAATTGTTATCCTATATTTGCATGTTTAATCCTTGAATGATTTTATCATTCTAAATATGTCCATTGTCGGTTAACAATATGAGAATATTGTTATGTAAGGCAAGTGTGAGTGTTGATTATATTCTTTGAATATATGAATTGTTCCCGCCAAACTCATGTGTATTCACAAGAGATGCATATTGGATACCCCAACCTTCGAATATTTACTTTTGGATCCTCGTCATGAGTAAATGTCAAAAATGGTTTAAAAGTCGTCCTTAGACTTGAGATGCAAGCAAGTTCTGCATGTGTGAATATCACTTTTTGATTATATGTCAAACGCTATCCTTAATAAGGTAGTCATAAAGGTTATTTTTGAAAGTGATGTGAAGCAGCATCTACAACACTTGTAGTCAATAAAGAATTTGTTCCTTCAATTGTTTAAATTGCAGAAAGATACCATGGCGCCTCTCCAAAATTAATCAAATAATTGTATGGCCGTACCCAAAGGGTAATCCAAGATGATTCTTGATTACATTTCGTATGTCTGAATTATTTCTATAACGAGAAACATAATGTTAAACTATATGGAATGAGTTAGGATCCATATCCATGGTTTAACGGTATCTGAAACAAAGGGATGATGACTAAGCAAGAAATTAATTAACCATTATAAGCTGAGATTGTTCTTGAAACTCTTATCTCATAATATTTCTAATGTAAAAATAATTGTGTGGGTTGCTAGACTTTGCCAATTATAGGTATAAGTGTTAGGTGCTACTCCAACTCCCAAGTGGGAGCTGTTGGGTTATGGTAGTCGGCTAACACGTATACGTTACGAATATGTGAGCCTATTGGGGGCACGCACGTTAAGACACGAAGAGTATGTTTATTATGTAATTAATATATATATATATATACTTGTTATATATTTATTAATTATATAATATGTTTCACGAAATATATTTAACAGTAATTAGTTTAACCGTTAGATGTTATAAACTACTTAATACATGTTAAATAAAAGAGAAGGGTTCAAAATGTCGAAACGGAAACTTTTGTCCTCCTCCCAAAAGTGGCAGATTTTAAAGGATTCTAGAATGGGGTTTGTGTGAAAATTATTTGTGATAATAATAAGTGTTTATGATAAATGAAAGGAGTTAGAGTTGATCTACAACTAGGGTTGGGGTGTTATATAAACACCCCATACCTTCTCCCTTTATTGAATCATCCTATTAACACACACCATACGACTTACTTTAACATCCCTAAAACAAAATTCGTTTTCTTTTCCTTGATATACCATTCGGTGGCAGAAAACATTTATTACAAATGTTGCTTTCTTCCCTATTCGATATATTCCTTCGTTAGAAAACAAAACCAATCATGTTTTGGTTTATTTGTTCGTATAAGACAAGGAACCAAATTAATATACTATTGCTTTGGTTTTCTATTCCTTCTCTTATTATATACATGATCGAACATAATACCATTTAGGTATTCGATCGTGTTTTAGCTATAACAAGAACACAAGTTTGTTTGGTTATTATTCGTGAAGTTACGACTAGCATTGTGGCGTACTTGTTCGACGTGTTGTGTGAGCAACCGTAGAGGTGGTAATTTAATCACTCGTTTCAAGATCAAGATCCGGTGTAAGTTTATTGATTTTTATCATTAAACAAGAGGTAAGTAAATATTTACTTTGTTATAATTATTTACTTTATTAAGTGTTAATTCTATGTGCCTTAACTAGATCCAATCCGCTACGCACTCATAGCTAAACTGGTTACCTAGAATGTTAAATCCCAACAGTGGAATCACGAGTCAACTCGTTTTGGCATTAGGGTTACACTTTTGAATTATATCTTGTCTTGATTTGTACACGCCTAGATTTAATTCATATAACTTGATCTGCTGCGCTTGATATTTTATTTAATGTTTTCTTGCAAATATGGCAAAGATCATGTAAATCTTTGTCATAATTAAATAAAATCTGTAGATCTAGATCATGATTACTTTTTATTGCTAAAAAGGGAATAAAATTAAACTTGTTAATTTAGTATATTTGTTTCCTTTTATAAAGATCACACTATATATATAAAAGATCTAGATTTTATTTATAGTAACTAAAATCTTTTATTTTTGGAAACTAGATCTTTTACATATTTAGTGTGATTGTGTTTACATATCCGGCCATAAGACCTACTCAATCACTTTTGTGATGAATGGGGCGATCTAGGCACATTGATGAAAACCTAGTGAGGTTCTTATGATTCTCCAATTGGGGAAGACTCGCTTGAGAACTCGGATTTTACATGTTTACTTGTTAAATTAATATCATCATTAGCTTTAGTCTTTATGTGCATATTCTTACTTGATTACTAGTATTCATGCCTAATATGTATGCAATACGGACTAAAACCTAAATAAAGATGATGTTAAAACAAGTTTATTAATTACACGTTTAAATACATGTTTAAATACATGTTCATTGTGACCTATTATTTGTTTGGTGTAAAATTTAATTTTTGAGAAAATTAATAAGACTATAAACTATGAAACTTGATTTCAAGATTAAAAACTGGACGCTATGGACTCATGGGAAGTACGGCTCATCCACTAGAACAAACTATAAGAGAAGTTTAAGACGGGTCGTTTTTACGTAATTCCCTAAAGAAATAAGGTTTTTAATATGCTTCGCGCTGACTTGTTTCTCCGCTTCTTTGTGCGTTCGATTGGAGTTATCGTGAACCATGACATGTCACTACAGTGTCATTACTAATGGTTTTTAAAATCAGTGATACAAAGTTGTTTTGCATGCCTCTTTGTACACGCTTTTAACACATTAATGTGTATACCCCTTTGAAAATTTTAAGTCTATGCCAGCCAACCAACCAGGAACATGTGCATTTGGCTTGACCGCTTTGGTCAAACCTTAGGGCCATTCCAACCCATGGCGAATTTCGTGCACTGGTCAGACCTCTGGCGATTTTTGCGCGTTCTTGCTTGGTCGACTTCATTCGAGTAGGTTTGGTCAGACCTTGGACCCGAGGCATAAGATAATACTAAACATGCTCTTAACATTATTACTTGATTACTAATGTATTGACAAGTATCATAAATCTAAGAGTTGCATTAAAATGCAATTAACGCTCGACACTTACCTCTTGCCCTACTTGTTTACGCCCTGGTCAGACCTTTGGTAATAAGTGGGAGGTCAAGTTGGATCTTAGTCTTAATTAGTAAATTAATTGGGTAGTTAATTCAATTAAGAATTTAATTATCGAAAATACTAAATTAAACTTTCTATGTTCTGGTTGATTGTGTTTTGCAACATAATTTGTAAACGAAAGTTTGTTTTTTTCTTCAAAAGACAAACATAGTCTCTTTTCCTAGTAAGAAAAGGTGAGACTCACTTTTATCTATACTTATTGGTTGACAAGAATAAGATAGGATTATAATTGAAAATTTTCAATTACAATTAAACTCATTTACTGTCTTTTATTACCTTTCTTTTCGGTTTTGAAATAATTAAAAGATAAAATATTTTGAGTAACTAGAGAACATTTTGTCTATAGCTACCAAAATATATGGCATCTTGCATTTGTCACAGTGTATGAGTTTAACCGCAATGAGTAAAGAAATTACTAGCATATCTGCTAGGTATTTTTCTTAGACTCACATTATTCTTTAAGGTGCTAAACACCCTTGTGGTTATGCAGACGATACAGGAGGAATTGCATGCTAAATATTCAAGTTAAAAGAAAGCATGAATGGCTAGTCCCTCATATACATAAGTAGAACTTCATATTCTCTTCTCAATACCTAAGTACATTGCTACTTGTAGGCATTCTAAGAGAATAGGAAAGTAAATAAATAGCTATTTGATTTCTACTGGAAATGTAACACTTACAATGTTGACAAATCCAGTGGGATCTTTGCGTTTTACTACTGAAATGACATTCATGTTATAATGTAAATTTCAGTAGGAGCTACAAGATTTATTTCTTTGTTAGTTGCCCTTATTATTTCTAGCTCGCCTTGAAATAATTCATTACTTTCCGAATAT
>BQNB010044107.1:0-32707 GCA_026074375.1 Tanacetum coccineum
AAATGATGCTAACAATGTGACCTTATTTGATGTCATAAGAGACGCTATTAATACTAAGTTTTCATTGGTATGTGTCATAAAAAAAATTAAATTTGGGTCAAAATTACCGTTTATGCTACGTTTTAGTATATTATTCATCTTTTTAAGGACAAAGCAAATGCAATTTAAGGAATAGTTTCCAACAAGTACCTAAAAAACGAATAAATTGAAAATAAGAAAAGCAAAAGAAACTAGTACTCCCCGGGTTAAGATAAATTGGCTAAATCGTCATTTAAGAATCATCCACGTGAAAATCCTAAGAACTTCCGGTTTTCTCCTTATCAAATATAATCTGCAAATCAAAGACAAGAAACAACTACACCACGCATAAATGGCGTAAAATCGGCGGGATAATAATATACAACGTAATTATTTAGGGTTTTGACACTACAAAAGCAATAAAGATAGGATGAATGTACTCATGTAATTGTGGTTTTCTGCAAGTTCTAGAAAAATTACAATATCTTGAAATTATACAAAATTAATTTTTCAAAAATAAAAAATACGAAATTTACTGTAGACGCGACGCCGTCAGGAAAAATCCTGACGTCGTCTCTAGAAACTGTAAATAAAAAAAATCATTTCTCGGAGAAATTTCTACACGCAAATCTTATTAGTTATTTCCTAGAAAAATTATTGTATAAACCACGAGAACAATTAGTGTAATCATATGACTCTAATATGACACAAGACGCGAATTAATCTAAAATATTTATTTTACATGTTTGAAATTGTTCTTAAAAACCGGATATTTTTTCTACACTTATTTGATGCAAAATACCTTTGATTACAATTAAGACAAAGTTAAAGACAAAACAAAGCATGATCACATAACAATTCAAACATATAGAAACAAACAAATAAAGATCAAAACACACGACACTCAAAATGCATGAAATCAAAGTTTAGGTTACCTCCCAAAAAGTGCTTTTGTTTATTTAACAAGTCTTGTAGCTAGACTCGAAGTCACACTCCTTACGTAACTCCTCCTTCGTTTGTCCTACTTTTCATCTTGATTAGGCATTGAATGGCTTTGGTAACACTTTCATCTCGCTTATACTCGGGTCCTAAATTCAAGCTATCCGAGTAATGAGTTTTCTCCTGGTCACTATCATCGCTTGCTATAACGAAAGGTGGTATGTTATCTGTTTTCAAGTCCTCTATATCTATATGTTTGAACATTTCCATTTTATGAGGCATCTTAAACGTGATTTTTTCGTTACACTTTTCAAACATGACCGTTCCTTCATCTTTATCGTAAATAATCCCACATTTATTAACAAATGGTTTCCCTAATACCATTCCTCCAAGATAATGATATATGACACTAGTGGCATCTTCTAACACAACAAAATCATATTCATAAGTGAAATTACCCACAAAAACTTTTAATCATCTAACTCTTCCTACAAAATTACTAATTTTCTCTGGATTTGATGGTTTTCTTCTTGATTTTAATCCTTACTCATGATCCAGTAATAATTAAGCCGGGACATTACATTAATCGGTGACTCTAAATCGATGTAAGCTTGTCTCTTAAGGAATTGACCAACCATGCATGAGATTTTTATGTTATTCAAGTTTCCTGTTCTTACCTTAGCACTAACCCAAGAAGGTCAAGGGTTTTTCAAAAGCCATTCGTGATACCCTAATTCTTCCATAGTGGGGAAGCTATCAAAGTATTCTAGGTCATCATCCTCTTCCTCTTCTTCTTCCTTAATTTCCTCCTCAAATTCATTATCCGAACTATTAATACAAATAAACCGTAAAAACGTTTATTTATATTTTACGATCTATCCATTTTTGTCAATGACAAACATAAAATCATCAAAAGTATAAAATAAAGTTTATTCGTTTTAAACCAATAGCTTTCTAACTCAACTATCATCATTCTTTCATCATTCTCACCATTTGCATCATATATTACTTAGAAACATTTCTTACCAAGACATACATAATATATTTTGTACAAACCAATTTAGTCACTTTGGTTAAAACAAATATATTCATTTTTAATGATGTAAAAACTTAGGATTATCTAAGTAAACCTAACAAAGTTTTTCTTAAACATATACTACTTTTCTATAAAATGGAAAAATCATTTTTTGAGATAAATACATCATTGGTGACATCACACAATCTTAAACCCAAATTTGATGTCAGAAGTGCCGGTTCCCTGTCGTTACATTGGTCGGTCTCTAGAACTGGTGGAACCGTGCTATAGGACAGCCAGTTCTATTGATTTATACCGGCCAGTTCCTTCCTGCATATGGAACCGACGGGTCCGTGCTACAGTAACTTTTAGGCATATAAATACCAAGCCAATTCTCTTGTTTCAACACACATTCTCATCTACTTTTCTGTCACATTCATGTAACCTCTGATCTTTGATCATGTTTCTATCATATTAGTGTTTTTGGTGTTTTTATTAATAGGAGAAGATTCACCGACTTATGCAAGGATCTCCCTTATTATGAAGATCCATCTACTGATCTTATGTCATCATCTCATTCTTCATTCTCATTATAATCTATCATTGTAGTGTGTCGAGAATGGTTAGGGAAAAACTAGTTTGTAGAAAGTTAGGATTTGAGTTGTATATTGTGAGGTCGGTTCTATGTGTGTTAGAACCTTGCATTTAGATCAAGGGTAAATGTTGTAGGGCTTTGTCCTTCCATGATTAGGACACGGTATTTAGCTTAGTACCGGATAAAAGGTAAGCGACGAAGGATTGGTTCTTCCATAATAGGATTCGATGTTTAGCTTAGCACCGGATAAAGGGTACGCGACGTTGTGAGGCTTCTCTGCTGATTGAAGGAGTTTGATGTGTAGTGATTTCAAACTCTCGAGTAGGTGACTCAGAGAGTGGAGTAAGGCAAGGAATGAGTCCTTGTAGCCGAACCACTATAAATACTTATGCCATATCCTTTACTTTTATGTTTTCATATATCGTTAAATCATGTGTATATTATACTAACAAATAGATCTAACAACCAACTAAACAATTCAATAAGAAATCTTAAAATCGATATTTTAATTAGGAAAACTATTCAACCCTTCCCCCTTCTAGTTTTCCACAATTGGTATCAGAGCAGGTTACCAAATATTTTTAAAATATATTGTATTTTAATTCTTTAAAACCGATCAAATGAATTTCAAAAACTACAAATAATTTTTTTTAGATCTATTCGTAGTATGTCTTTTTGTTCCTTAAAGGATAGCTTGGAGGATCATCAAAAATGATCACGGACTCTTGACGTCATCTCCGGAATTTCGTTACCTAAAAAAATTGTCACATCATTAAAAAGGTACACTCCAACTTCTTATCTATATAATTTCATGATACAAGTATTTTAGTCAAAAAAAATATTGCCAAATTTCAAATTTGTGGTTGGGCTTGAATTTAGATTTGGGCCTGATAGGTCGGTTCCTCCGGCCCGACCTGCTTTAGCAAAGGGAACCGGACCAACAATAAGGGATATATATCAAACATTCTCTTTTTGGGCCAAAACATCTTAAAGTAATAAGTCCATAATAAAAACCTAAAATGAAATTAATTTTTCAAACATAATTTTCAAATAAAATGTACACATATATTTGGATCTATCAAGAAAATTATATTGTGGGATTGGAACATTTGTTACAACAATTGGCTCGATTATTCGCTCATGAGCCCATGAGGAATCGATATCTTGCAAATCGGTCTAAGGCACTACAAGGTACACACGTTTTTATCTTTATTTATGCTTGTTAAATATATATGCTATGTGTTTATAGATTGTTAAATCTTGTTATAGACTTTATTATCTTCTTGCTCTTGGGCTTATGCTTAATTGCTTATTTGTGAGTGTTATTTCGTGTACTCAGTCTAACACACTGTACTTTCTTCTTCCATAAAATATTTCCGTCTAAATGTTACTCTTCTGGGTCATGTTGTCTAAACGTAACTCTTTGGGTATTAAGCCTCTTTATTCAAAATTCAAACCTTTCTCACGTACTCCCATAAAAACTAATGGCATCCCCATTTATATATTAAACTCGTCTCCTCCACTATCACTCTCATCCATTTCAAGAATCAAACCATTTCACTTTCCCACTCACTCAAAACTACCGATCATCATCATCCATGGAAATCCTCGCAGAAATTTTAAGCCCCGTCATGATCGCCATCATCATCTCGCTCCTAATGCTCCTCTATCCAATGATCAAATTCTCGCCCGGAGATTTGTTCTTTGTTTTAGCTTTATATATTACCATTGTATTTCCTATCATTTGTATCGCATTAAGCATTAAAATAAAATATATGTAATGCTCTTTTCTTTCTTGTATTACGTGCTTGTCATTTTTTTCTTTTCGTCACTCGGTGTCTCACTCGAAAAAAAATATACATTACTACAAAAATGTCAAAACAAAATTGTTGTTTATAAATATCAAATTAATATACTCATAATAATAGAACAAAAATTTTTATTTTCCTTTTTCGTCCCCACTGTTCTATCGGCTATAAAGGCCGGTTCCATTTTTGAGAAGGAACGGGCGGAACCGGCAATCTGATAGGACAAAAACATCAGTCTTCTTTTTATCTCTTCATTGTTTCAAAATTCTCTTCCCAAAAACCGCCATTGACGAATCTTTGGTCATTCAACTTCTTTTTTGGCTAAATCAACATCTGGAACGTTCAATCTATCACATTTTGAGTATAAATCATAATATATATCTTTTATTTAAACCTAGATCAAGTTTTTGTAAATTAGGGCTTGTTAATTGAAAAAACCCAAATCGTCGACGAATTTAACATAATTATGTATCTAAGATAACATTAGTTAGAAATTGCATCTTGTTTTTCATTAGAAAAAAAATTTATGCATATAAACTCGACGTCAAAAGATTTTTCGAAAAAAAGGGTAGATAGTCAATTTGGTTTGACATTGTTATTAACCGTAAAAACTAGACACAATTGATTTTCTAAAGAGAGTGTGATAACAAGTTTTCTGTAAAGGAGTTTTGACATTTTGAGTTTGTATGACTATATACAAAAATGGGTAAAAAAAGTCATATTAACCCGAAACCCTTTCGTTTTGATTCATTTATTGGATTTATTTTCTCTAGGATCAAGATGCCAAAATCCATCCACGTTGACCACCAAGACACCGCTTACTACATCCCAAAATACTACAAAACCAAAGGGTTAAACGATGATGAATATGCCATTTACAAAAACCTTGAACGATGTTACTTTCATGAAGGTCGTATAATGCACCCCTCCTATCTAGAAGACCAACCTAATCTTCGCCAAACTTTAGCGACAATCAAATTTGATTGTCTCCTTGATATCAACGAACAAATTTGCCCCGTGTTTGTTCTTCAATCTTACAAAAGTGTCCATCTCACTGGAAAATTGAATGGGACTCTCTTCATCACCTTTATCATCAACAACGTTGAAATTTGCCTCTGACTCGTCGAATTTGCTTGAATCCTTCATGTTCCTTGTCAAGGTGTTTTCATGTTTCTCATTCCATTCGGCAATCGTCATCAATTCCCGAGCATTGCTTCAATCCTTCGACATCTACTTGTCTCCTGTTGAAGATCCTTCAATAATCTGTGATGCCCTTTTCTATGAAAGACCCCTAGGAAAACCCCCCAAGGTCAAAGGGCAAGCCATTGTTCTCGATCCCTTCCAAATAGTTCTCTCTGAATTAAAGCTTTACTTTAAGAAGTGGGAAACCATTCTTAGTGAAAATGTCATGACTCATAGGAAATAAGGATCATCCAAATGCTTGTCTTTCATACGTGCTTTATTGTCTCACCATCCAAAAACCATTCAACCTAGCATACTACATCGCCAAAAGGATTGAGAGTATGACCAAGAGCGATGTTATGGCACTTCCCTATGGAATGCTTCTCACTCGCCTCTATGAGCATGTCTGTACCACTCATCCTTATGCTATCTCGGACCTCCACCACCTTGTGGATCACGTCATGATCCCTCTTACCAAGGGACGAGCTCTTAGAATCAAACTGGACGAAAAAAGGCCTCACCCACAAACTCCTTCGGAATCATCCAGATCACCTGTTAGATATTAGAAAAAGACTCGGTTACCCCGTGTATTTTACTGTTTATTATAGTCACGACCACAGCAATGAACTGTCAAGTTCAAAGCTGGTTCCAAAAGTTGTTCCTCCAGCAGACAAGACAGCTACATCACGACAAGAGTTAGAATTACTATTTCACCATCACATAACAATGTTGAGGTCAACATGTACATATTTTTGAAAAAAGAAAAATACAAAAATATAAAATTTCAAAAAGAAAATACAAAATCAAAAAATCAGAAAATGTTTCAAAAAATATTCTTCTCGACATGTCTCTTGGAATCAATAACATTTACGTACCTAGAAATGTTGATTAATATCGACACGGGCGTGTAAATGAAGTTCGAACAGGAGTTTCAAATGTTTTCAAAACATGTCATTTCTAATTTTCTTAATGACTTGTAACCACTCTCATATTGCAACTCGGACCGCAACGACAAAGGAGAGTGTATGCATAAGTGCGCTTATCCTTAGCGTTAGAAGAGAAGTCTTCTAACATTTGGTTTTTTAAAAAGTTGAACACAATTTTTTAAGAATTTCTCAATGACGATTCAAAATCTTTCAAAATTGTGTGTTCAACACTCAATCTCTCATATTGTTTTACAAGACAATTATTGTACATTTGGTGTCATTTTTTTTAAATAAGTCAAAGTTTGAGGGGGAGTTTTTCTGAAAAACAATGTTTTAATGATTGTTGGATACATTATAATATGACAATTCTTATGTATTCAACACATTATAAAAGGTCTTAATAACATCAAAGGAATCATAATGACTATTAAATAGATTGATTGTTATAAGATGATTAGGTGGTTGAGCACAATTTTTAAGAATTATTCAATGACAATTCATAATCTTTCAAAATTGTGTGCTCAACAATGCTAACCCTCAATTTTATATTCATTTTACAACTTGGTATCATTGTTTTTGGTGTCAAACATATGTAAAATCGAGGGGGAGCAAGTTTATGTTCCATGTAATTCATGCTAAGTAAAAGTTTTCCCCATGGTATTTCAAGACAAATTTTAATCACAAAGTATTTCAAAAACTAAGTGAATTAGTATTTAAAATAAGGGGAGAAATGTATTTAAAATGTGATCTTGAAAATAATAAGTGATCTTATCGACTCAAAGTGCTTGATACTCTTCGAAAAAGGTTTTATGGTTACGATCTCATACCCTACAACATCTTATTTCACGACGATTCTGAAGTCATAAGGTGGTAAGGTTAGGTATTTGTCCTATGATCCAACCAGAACCGGAGGGATCTACCCAAGGACACTCCATAGTTAGAAATAGCAGTCCTTAGGTATGATTGGAGATGAATGTGTATAAGGGAAGAATGCCGACTAAGATTGAGCTAACACTGGAACAATCACAACAAGGTGTTAGTAATGACGTCTTGGTAAGCATTGAAGGGGTTGAAGAATTAAAAAGAAATGTATGGATAAAGGGTCTAAAGAAAGAAGCCCTCCACACAACTTAGGCAGAAACCGGGTCAATACATATGCTGTCAGAATCACAATGTTGATTGCTGACATTGAAGACGACATCATGGACCCAGTGATGCAATGCACAACCCTTCCCAGCCATTCGGGTTTCTCTCAACAGAAACTTGTCTCATTTGTCACGGAGATACACACGACTTCTATTGACTTTCTCACTCCGAGTTAGTTCCATAAAAATTGTCTATGTCACGGAGTGTTACACACCGACTTTATTGACTTTATCACTCCGAGTTATTTGATTTTGAATAGATGGCAGTCTGCTCCAGCCTCTGATTACTAAAACTAAAACGCACTAATCGAGTCTAGATCCAAGAGATCCATTAAATAAATCTCATTAGGAAACATTCCATTACTAACACTTGTTGAACACCAATAAGTTCACAAGCTGTTAACAAGAGTCCTACGCATTATCCTTGTGATTATGACAGAACATCCGAGTGATTCGTATGTACTCACAATGAAGATGGAAATCCTGCTTGGGCCAGCATCAAACAAGCTCTTGGTAGGTGACTTGCGAGATTCTTTTATGAATCACAAACTTGTGTCAACTAGAAAGAAAATCGATGGCGCGATTCAATGTGAATCAAACTTGTTCCAGAATGAATTGACGGCTTAATCAGAAAGATAGTAACTATCTGATTCACTCTTACCGTGTGTATGCTCTAAGACGTTCTGGTAATTGAGAACTAGCCAAGCATGGTTAAATCTAATAATACGTGTAGAAGACCTAGCTTAGAGCTAGGAACCCTGTCAAGGAGATTCTTTGAATCTACCTGATGACAGGTACAATATTTATACTGTAAAACGGTCCTATGGAACCAGAGGTTAATCTAACCAAATCTGGACGAATGACAAAGCCATATTCGTCTACACGCTTTATTGCTAACTATTTTATTTCAGGATACATAAAGATGGAGATGGTGATGCCTCATTCCAGCTGGAGTCGGATTCATTACCACATGATCATGCTCAAACTACAAAGACATACTATAAGCATCAAGATTCAAGAATCATGAAAGCTCAAGAATTAAAGACAAAGACTTCCGCACAAACTCTGATATACAAGATCTTCCTTCAAAGATATCAAGTCTATCAAGGGAGATTGTTAGCAAGCTTTCAAGATGATGCAAAGTATGAGCATGTTGGTCAAGACACAAGATCGCAAGGTGGCAAAGACGATCAAGACGGAAGGATAAAGAGTTAAAGATCTCGGACGAAAAAGACAAAGTCAAAAGACAATGACAAAGGCTAAAGATCAAAGATCACAAAGCATGAAGAAACAAGCCTACAACGTAGACAGAGACAAAGATCACAAGAGCTTATCGACAAAAGCAATATCATTGATCTTACAAAGGAGTGTCATAATGAATTCACTTCGGGGGAGATTGTTAGCCTCAAATAAATGAGTCGAACACGGAAGTTCATTCATTTAGTATATTAAGTCTCAGTCATTTTAATATGTAACGTTGTAATAGGCTAGAACGGGTAAACAGGCTCATTTAATGTAATCTAACCGGTCACGTGTATCGGGTGAAAGCCCAAGTAAACCCGAGCCCGGCCCGTAGAATAACTAAAGGCATGAAAGCCTTTTAGTTGGATACATATACACCTCACCAAGGAAGGTGATGTGGTTGGTTCATTTTTAATATTCCATTTTGCAAGTAAACTCTCCCAACTTTTATTCTCTCTACTTTCTCTCTCTTATTTCTCTCTCTACATTTCTTCTCATCATCTCCTAGCTTAATTTCTTGTTCATAATTATGAAGTGAAGTGATTTCTTGGTTCCTACATAGAATTTTACGATCAATTTCTGGACTCGTTACTTAATAAAATTACAAACAAAAAGATGTTTTGAAAACTAGGCCATGTCGTCTATAACTTTCGTCATTTAAGTTTTGTCTAAAAATGTCGTTTAATATGTTAAAAACGTATCCAAACATAAGGGGGTCACGACTAGGCTTAAGCAGAAAAACAATATTTTTGGTCAAGTGTTTTTCAGATGACTTTCGTTTGATTTTGATCGCGGATTACAAATTCATTACTCAGTATTGTAACACCCCCAAATTGGGTCGCAGCGGAATAAGGGTCTGGGGCGTGTTACTTCTCAGATCAATAACACAAGATATATATAGAACGACCAAAAAGTCGTTTGAAAACGATACATTGGATTTAACAAAGTAATTGTTACATAAGCCCGAAGCTTAACTTGTTCACTTATTCAAAGTACAAAGATTTCTAGCCCATAGTTATACAAAATGTATTGCGACAAAATCTTTATTGCATGATATCCCAATCAAAACCACCAATGTATCTCTTGTACCTCTTGCTTACTGATCCCCTGAAAAACATTGCTTTAAAACGTCAACAATAATGTTGGTGAATTCATAGGTTTGATAAATCATATATTGTAGGACCACAAGATTTCCCAAGTGTATGATAATGCAACAGATGCAGACATCATATAAATGTAATTACGTTGCTCTAAGCTCATGACACTGAAGCTTGACGTGTATGAATACCAAATTAATGGCCTACATTGCCCGTGGTGATGTTCTAACCCGCAACATCCTATATTCGACATGGTATACGTTCGTTTGTCCAGTGATAGCTAATCACCCGAACGGGGTTGTCAAACCCAATAGATCTATTAATAACATTCGCGCTCACAATCCCGCAATTGACAGTTCATGATAATGGGCTCAGATATGGGTTATCGCTACTTAGGCAACACGTAATCATAACATGAAACTTAACCACTTGTGTCCAATTGTAAAGCATTGCATGTTTTTCACCCCAAAAACTTTGTAAAACAAAAGCATGTAAAACGTGGGGCTATGAACTCACCTTGAGTGAGTAATGCCAAGTATATCACAAATAACGCGCCACGCGAATTGATCAAATGCAACCTAATTAAATTAAGGTCGTATAAGTACTAATCACATTAAGTACTCCTACCATGCATAAGTCTATATAGCTAATCACCATCTAAATGTTTAAGTGAAAACATGTTTATAAAATTAAAATGTTTATAAACATACTTTTGGTAAAATCGTCATAACTTTCACGTTTCTAATCCGTTTCTTGCGTTTCTTATGCCCATCTTTTCGTATTAAGACGGGTTATCGATATTTGACATTTTTATAATTTTGACCCCCGGGTGAACAGTAACTTTTACTGTTCACATCAGACGTAGTTTTTTTTAAAAATCGTATTTGTTGTCGAAAAACACGGAAATGTAGTGTTTTTTTTCGTTATAGCTCCGTTTTTTACGATTCTTTCGAGCACGTTCTCGTAATTGAAAGTTCTATATATTTATGAGGTTTACAAAAATATAACTTTCTGTCATGAATAGTAACTTTTTTAAAAGTATTTATTTATCGTAAACCCACCTGCGAAATTCATAACTCGTTCGTTATTAATTAAAAAATTACAATTCTTATCATTTTGGAATCCTAAAAATATGTATAATTTGGTAAAAATATCAACGCTTGCTGTTTATACAATTTTTATAAAATGTTTTTATAAAAATTCTTTTACGACTCGTTTTTAACGTTATAACTTTTTTTACCGTAACTTTTTCGTTTTAATCCGTTGACAAGTTTCTACCTTTTTGGAATCGGTCGCTGAAATGTATTATCTTATAAAAACTCACATAAAGTATGTCTTATACACGATTTTGGGACAGAATGTTGTGAATATCTTTCATAAGGTCCAAAATCAAGCCTTGTTTCCTATTTGCACTTGATAAACTTTTTACCACTAGTCTTATATTTCATTATATGTCCTATATGATACATATATAAAAGCCCATTTATCCATCCAGTCTCATGTGTCCAATTTTATAAGTCCATCAATATACTTACAAACCATAACTTTAATATTTACCATAATTTACTAGTTTTACATATGACTACTTTTATACAATAACCATTAACATACAAGCCTTCCCATCTTGTTATAACTTTATTTTAATGATTATCTAACATCAATATAAGTCCATAATTAACCTTAACTTGTCTTAAGTATTTCTTTAACTTGAAACATATTATGAAAACATAAAAACCCTAATTACTCCATAATCATTTTTACACCAAAATAACTTGATACAATATTTTCTCATCCTTTTTAGTGTGATATAAGTAATAACACCACATGTATATAAGTATACAAAATGATCATTACTAGTGAAAACTTCATTTTCATGAATAAAAACTTAAATGGTGATTTAACTAAAATAGATATAACATATGATTTCAAGGAAATATTACAAGTTTAAAAGAGTTCTAGTAGACCTTAAAATGTATGATGATGATGATGAACAAATGCTAAACCCTTGTTTAGCCTTAAAATCCAAGCTTGCACAAAGAAACCCTAGCTTTCCTTAATAAAAACCCTAGCTTTCTTTCACTTGAGTAATACTTGGAAATGGTGATTCAATGGTTGGAAACACCTTAGAATGTCTTATAATGGATGTGTATAGGTGTGGGTATAAAATTTTGTATGGATTTGTTTGGGAGCCTATATGAGCCGGGGGTTTATGTGTGACAAGGGAGTATGTGAATGTTTTCGCGAAGTGTTTATGCATGTAAGAGTTATCCTTGCTAGTAATGCATGTATATAAGATGTAGATGGTCAAAAAAGATTGCAATAGTATTCAAAGACAAGGTGAGGGTCTTAAGGAAGAATGTTTGTCAAGGAGACAAAGGATGGCTTGGTTTTAAATGCAAGAGATGTACATTTGACCAAAGTGTGTAAACTTTCTTATTTCTTTGTATAGATTTGCATAACGAATTCGGCTTAAAGGAGCTATATACATGATATATTTGAGTTAAAATTTTATGTATTGGGTATAAAAGTTGGGAATTTGTTGAAGCGTAGAAAAGTCTTTTGTGGTTCCCGGGAGTGCCTAAATGCAATTTATCGCGAAACTCGTATACAATTTCGTATCCAATATAAATAAAGAACAAACTATTTATATATTATCATCAAAATAATTATATAACCTTGTTGATGTAAACATGTATTGTTTGGGCCGTTTACATTGAACGCTAATTTTTAACTTACGCGATTTAAACTTAATTCATGAATTCACAAGCAAACGCGTACAATGCTAAAAATAAATAGTAGGTTTATCGACGTCGTCAATGACTTGAAAACACAGGGTGTTATACATAAAGAATCGTATGGTTCTAATGATATGGTTCATGCGTACTTTCTAGAGAATGCTAGGAAAATGACACAAGACAAAACCAGGATTCCTAATCATAAGGATATGGCTTACGAGAGCAAACTGCAATCCTAATGCTTGTACACCCAAACCTAGAACAACATATATAGGAGTTCTATTGTATCTAGTGTAGTGGTAGGAATGTCAAATGGTGTGCCTTAGTAGATCAATCTAGGAATTCTAGTTTACTTCTTGGACTCCAAAAATTTGTTTTTTCGATTTTGTCACTAAATTATCTTTAATACCAAATAATGATGATTGTATAACAAAGATCCTGATAAGGTGAATTCTCATGCTAAGTTCAGTCCATAAGATCAGAAACAACTATCCCGTTGAACCAAAGAACCACACTCCTAACCTGGTAGGCAGAATGTTATAGGACAAAGGGTTTTCTTCATAAGTCTTCCGTTGTGTTTGAGAAAACCACACACTCTAGATCTTGTCTTAGGTGGAAACCAACGGGTAGAATTTTCAAGACTGTTAGTCTTAGGTGGATGCCTACTGGAAAGATGTTAACCGATTGCACAACCAAGGTTGATAGTGAACCCCTAAATGGTTCAAATGATGATATCGCTAACCCATATGAATGCGATCAAACTCTTTATTTTAGTGCAGGTACTTTTAACTCAAGTGCAGGTTACGTCTGTCAATACTTTAAGGAAAGACTCAACGACTAATGTGATAACCACTCATAGACTGCACGCTCGCGCTCGCCTACCCCCCCCCGCCCCCCGCCCCACGCCGTGTATATTGCTATAGTATCGCAATAACGACTTGTATCTCGACCCCACCCACTTCCCCACACAGCTCTGACTTACTACTGAGCTATCACAGCGCTGATTAGGCTGCTAACCTGTGATCATCATCGATGAGTGCCGCATGATACGGACAGAGGGTGCTTCAGAACTAAGCCCACTATAGAGTTGTATTTAAAATTTATTCTGTCTCTCATTTAGTGTTCTCAGTGAATGCTGTAGCTGTCTGCAGCCTTCTCATCCTCCAGTCATCAGTTCATTCTTTCCACACGCGGCCTCAGACTACCATTCTTCCCACTCGCCAACACCCTATGTAATTGTGTGATTCGCTCCCGCGCGATCCACCAAAACGTGCTGTCTGCATAATAACCTCACTCTCACCTCCTTCCACACCACCGCGCAGAATCCAAACACACCTACCCACGCCCCTTCCATCCCCCCTCCTACCATGCCGACATACCTACTCACCGCGCCCGCTCCTGCCCCGCGCGCCATCTCACACTTCTAAGCATGTTCCTTATAGTAAAGAAAGGTGTAGCCTTCACGAGGAAAAGGAAAAGTCTGTACGTGTCAGTTGCATTTATCGTGACAAACGGAAAAAGAGAAATCTTTTCGCCGTACTATGCTAGATAATTTAAACAAAACATTCCAAGTTTTGAGCTCATTGGTAATGGCTTGTAATCAAATGTTAGGATTGCAACCTTCTTCATAATAAAGCGAAAATGTATGTGTTAGATGGCATTTATCCTTTTATAACAAAAAGAGAAAGAAATCTTTTCGGTCTGAGTACTTTCGAACCACTCAATGGTTGTTAGCTCAATTTTGTCGATGGCGCTTCTGTATTTACTGTACAAAACTAGTTTTCAAGAAAAAAGGAGAGTAAAGAGTGTACCATCAGTGACGCGTATATCTTCAAAAGAAGATAAATTCTTCTTGTTTTTGACCATTCTCATTAACCAAGTTCATTATTTTCCATGGCTTGTTCGTTAGTTAGTGGACAAGTACTTAGCTGGTATTATAATTCATAGGGATCAAAAATGGCAATTCGCATATGCAATTTTTTGAAGAAGGGAGAATAGTGAATTAAATGTTGATTAAAAGGTTTATCTTGTCTTTGAATGTGTATAAAATGGTAAATGTGACAAGTGTAGGTGTGTTAAATCTGTAAGGTGTTAAATTGTCTGTAGGGTGTTAAATCTGTTGCTAGGGAGTTTAAGTTAATCTAAAATGCCTTGGATCTTGCTTACTGGTTAGATAGCGGTCTGCATATCTTGATGGCAGAATGTTAACCTACTGCATGGCGGTTTGGTGATCTGTGGCTAGCGTCTCTTAGGCTAATTGGCCATGTCTTTGCCAATAGCTAATAAACCTTTAGGCCCTATTCTAAAGGACCATTGTCTTATTGACTTACATACAGGCTTAGTTAACCTTTTCATTAAGCCTTCAGATAATCTTAAGACTATCGACCAGGTTGGACCAATGTTGACTAAACCAATGTCTAGTGACTCTAATGTGGAATATTTTGGTGCTAATCTGAAATATCAAGGGCATTGTCAAATCAGGCGAACATCTTTATTAACATTGATATCTTGCTTTGTTTGTCTATCTTTGTTGATATTCTTTTTTTAGCAGATACGTGGCAGAACGAGAATATCCTGCACCTGAACCTACAAGATGAGATGAACAGATCCTTCATTGCTCAGAACAGTTATAGATTGGAAAGGGAAACCTTCTCTAAGATCTACAAAAGTTGCAAAAGAATCCTATCTTCCACATTTCAGTTGATATTTCAAGAACACAAACTTCGTTAGGTGGGGGGGGCCATTCACTGATCAGCAAATTCCCCACTTCTATTCTACATTTAGCTGTTCTGGAATACTACTGAATTATGATGCAAAGACTGGGGTTTATAGCTTTCAAACTTGATGAAAAATGGTTTACTCTGAGTGGTGATCTTTTTCGGAAGGCCTTAGGATCACATCTTGATGACAAAACATAGACCTAAACCAGACTTAGCTTAGAATTGGGTAAATCTTCAGCTTAATGAAGCGGATACGAAGCCTGTTGCAAGAGAAGTTCATGCTACTCATGCAAGAATTATGTCTGAATCTGAACCCGAGCCCACACAAAGAAGACAGTCTGGTATTGCTTTCAAAGATTCCTTTATTGTGTCAAAGAAGAGGTCTTCTGATTCGTCTAAGAAGCTCAAGGGTATTCAAAACTCTTACTCCTGCTAAACAAGAGGCTGCTGACAATAATGAAAAGCTCTCAGGAAAAGCAAGGATAATGGCAAGAGACAGACTGGAACTGGAGGCTAAATGAAGGATACTGGTAACAGTACTTGGGGTTCATGATGGAGTTCCACTGTCGTCTCTAGAGCCTCAAGTGAAGGAACTGGATCCAAGCCACGGGGTTCATGATGAGGATAAAGTAATTCTTGTGTAGGAAGCAGATGTGGAAAGTGAACATTTTGCCAGAGATGATAATGCTGGGGATGATATATTAGGAAACTAAGCCTGATCCTAAAGAAACTATATATAGTAAAAGATGTAAAACCTGGAAAAACTAATATGGAAACCGAAGTTGAATCCATGGTCTCTTTTCCTACCAACAAGACTTTCTTCATCTGTTCCTTTAATGATACTTCAGTCATCGTATCTCTCATTATCCTAAACCAGTATTCTCCACTGTCACGAATCATTCATTACACTTCACCACCAACATCCGCACTACAGCAGAGCAGCTTCTAATTCTTGAAATGGTCAAGTCAAGGTCCTGTGCAAATCAGTTCAGACCTGCGCCTTCTTTGAAGATACGGATACATCAGTTCCAGGACTGTGCAAACTCGTTTCTCCAACAACATATGTAAGCATTCGCACCATCAAGAATAAGAATATGAGATCGTGTTGTAACCAATGTTTAATGAGTACTATAATCTTCCACCACGAAATGGTTTCCCCAGATCCGGTAGCTATTGTTGCTTCGAAGAGGTCTGTTGAATTCCAGTTGGTTCACCTCAAAACTACCATTGATTCAAGATGAAATGCTACTAGTTCTTCACCAACAAATCAGAAATGCAATTGCCTCAAGTCACTTCATCAAGGTGTTGAAGAATAAATTTCATAGGAAATCAAATATGCATAATTTAAATCATGCACCCTCCTGCCTTAATATTCTTCAAACTCTAGTTTTGAAGGAAATAATTGATATGGGGTCATTCCATTAAATTTTGCTATCATCTTATTAAACTGTTTAATACAATCACTAAGTTGACAAAGGAATCACTCATTAGAGAATGTTAGTGGCGATCCCTTCTGTCCAATCTTCAACATAAAGTCAAACTACTAAAGAACACTTGCCAGCATTTGGAGCTTACTTTGACGCAAATGAAAATCCAACTCCATTCGGTGTGAAATACGTGTTGGTTGAGTATCTACTATTTCATAGATAGTTTATGTTTGCTGACCAATTTTAGTTAGGACTCGTGCCTCAATGATGCCCTGATAATAGCAGTTCAGGACCCGTTTGCTTCATGATAATGACGTCTGATCAAATCCTCGTTCAGACCTCACGCGCAATAGACAGAGACAGTCTGCTGACAATATTCTCCTCAGACCTCATTTCAAATAAACAAAAGGCAGTCTGATATGACATCTCTGGCCCCGTGCCCCAAGGAAAAATGTTGTTTCTTTTGCAGACAAAACAGATTCGTCCACAAAAGGGAGATCGAATTTCTATTCATCATTTCTTTGAAGAATTATTGCTCTTGGAGAATTTCTATTCAATCATTTCTTTTGAAGAATATTTCTCTCAATAAAATGTTCATGCAGAAGAAAACAACAATGAACAAGCAGCGAATAATGCATCGTTTTGCTAAGATGAATTTTCAAGCTTTCTGTACACCGGTTACAGACATTGCTGAGTCTTCTTATGCATATTGTATATGAAGTATGCATTCCATTTTCAACAACAGTAGTAATGATACAATGGGATCAAAGATCATCCTTAGAACAAGTTATTGACAATCCTACAAATCCAGTGAAACAAGACAACAGCTTGCCACAGATCCTGAAATGTGTATGTACGCGTCATAGTGAGTATAGAAGAACCAAAGAATAGTAAGGAGGCAATGGCTGATTCTGCATGGATCGAAGCAATGTAGGATGAACTTCATTAGTTCGACAGACCACAAGTCTAGAAACTGATCGACAACCCATTTGGCAAGACAGTGACAAAGCTAAAGTGGTTATGGAAAAAAAAGGATGAAGTTCAGATGGTATTCGCACAGAGCCAATATTGTAGCTAAAGGCTATGCTCAGGAAGAGGGTATTGATTTTGAAGAATCATTTGCTCCAGTTGCTCATTTGGAAGCAGTTCGGATTTTTGTTGCCTATGCTGCACACAAGTCCTTTACAATCTACCAGATGGAAGTTAAAACAGAATTTCTAAATGGTCCACTGAAAGAGGAGGTTTGTTTTGCTCAGCCGGAAGGGTTTGTTGATCCTGAACATCCATAAAAAGTTACCTTTAAGAAAGCTTTCTACGGCTTGAAGCAAATTAAATACCTAAAGGGTACCATTAACATGGGACTCTGGTATCCAAAGGATTCTGGCTTTGAACTAACAGCATTTTCAGACGCTGATCATGCTGGATGCCTTGATACTCGAAAAAGCACTTCTGGAGGGATACAGTTCCTTGGTGATAAACTTGTAAGCTGGATGTCAAAGAAACAAAACTGCACTGCAATGTCTTCAGCAGAGGCAGAGTACGTGGCGTTATCTGCAAGTTGTGCTCAAGTAATGTGGATGAGGACACAGCTTCAAGATTATGGCTTCAACTACAACAAAATACCGTTGTATTGCGACTCTCAGTCAGCCATAGCAATATCATGCAACCCCGTACAACATTCTCATACAAAGCACATCCATACTCGGTATCACTTCATAAAGGAACAGGTTGAAAATGATATTATTAAATTATATTTTGTCAGAACTGAATACCAATTAGCTGATTAATTTATGAAAGCCCTTCCTGAGGATCGGTTTTTGTATCTTGTCAGAAGGATTGGTATGAGATGTTTGACTCCAGCAGAACTGGAGGTTCTGACAAACATAACTGCTTGATATTATCATCAAACATCATCTTGTAAATATAAAAAAATGGCTTATGTACATTTCTGTGCATAACCCGGGCCTCATCGTAAAGGAAAATACACGTCTCAGTGCATTTTTCCTTAGCAACGAAAAGAGAAGTCTTTTCGGTATTGAGCTACTCTAACAAAACATTCAAAGTTTTGAGCTCATGACAATGGCTTGCAGTTATTTCTGACTGCAACCCGCTTTTCAATCTGAGGAACGCATGTCGTCGAAAAGACAGCTTCTGTGCACATGTCTAGTACATAACACGCCTTCAAAGTAAGTCAGGTTTTAACTTATCCTCCAACAAGAAAATTTAACAAGTTTCTCGGTCTTAGTTGTTCTTACAAGAATTCAATGGTTTTTAGCTCAAGGAAATAGGATAGTGTACGTTTAAGTGCGCTTACCTTACCGTTTAGAAAGAGAAGTTCTCTAACACTGGTTTTTTTCAAAATGTTTGAACACAATTTTTTAAAAGAATTTCTCGATGACAATTCATAATCTTTCAAAATTGTGTGTTCAACACTCCATCCCTCACAGTGTTTTCAAAAGACAACAATTTCTCAATTGGTCCTATTTTTGAGGGGGAGTTTTTCGAAAAACAAAGTTTTAATGTTCTTGAATACATCATCAACGACCATTCTTATGTATTCAAAACATTATCATAATGTTCCAAACCATTCATGCTTGACATAATTTTTCTCCACGGATTTTCAAGACATATTTTTAATCACAAGGTATTTCAAAACTAAAGTTGTTTATTATTTAAAATTAGGGGAGAAAAATGTAATTAAAATATGATCTATTCGACTCAATGTGCTGAACAGTAAGAAAAGGTTTTATGGTTCGATCTTATACCCAACAACATCTCTAATTCATGACAATTCTGATAGTTCATAAAGGTGGTTAGGTTAGGAATCAATCCTATGATCCAACCAGAACCGGAGGATCTACCCAAGGATAATCCAAAGTTAGAAATAGCAGTCCTTAGGTATGATTGGAGATGAATGTATATGGGAATAATGCCGACTAAGATTGAGCTAACACTGGAACAATCACAACAAGGTGTTAGTAATGACGTCTTGGTAAGCATTGAAGGCGTTGAAGAATGAAAAAGAAATGTATGGATAAAGGGTCTAAAGAAAGAAGCCCTCCACATAACTTAAGGCAGAAACCGGGGTTAAACATTATGCTGGTCAGATCACAATTGATTGCTGACATTGAAAACGGACATTCTGGACCGTGATGCAATGCCAAACCCTTCCTAGCCATTCGGGTTTCTCTCAACAAAAAACTTGTACTCATTTGTCACGAGCTACACAAGGGTATTATTGACATCTCCTCCGGATTGTTGATATTGAATAGGTGGCAAATATGCTCCACTGCCCTCCGAGTACTAAAACCAAAATGCACTAATCGAGTCTAGAGCCAAGAGATCAATCAAAATCTCGTTAGGACACATTCCATTTCAAACACTTGTTGAACATCATCAGGTTCATAAGCTGTTATCAAGAGTCCTACGCAATATCATTGTGATATTTGCCAGAACATCCGAGTGATACTAATGTATTCACAATGAAGATGGAAATCCTGCTTGAGCCAGCATCAAACAAGCTCTTGGTAGGTGACTTGCGAGATTCTATATGAATCAAACTTGTGACAACTGGATATCGATTTGGTCCAGTAAATGAATTGACGGTTGATGAATTTTGATAAAAGCTTAAAACTCCTGATGTGTTACAAAAACGCTTTTACAAGTAACACGTCGATTGATTTTCAAATCAATTTTCTTGATTATCACTAACGTAAACCTGCAGGTTAAAACGGTGGTGACAGTATCTCAATCAACCAAAGTCGATTCATTACCACATGTTCATGCTCATTCTACAAAGACAATCTATCAAGAAAGCTCAAGATTTAAAGACAAAGACTTCCGCTAACTCTGATTTGAAGCTTTCAAGATTAGGCATAATATGAGAATGTTGGTAAAAGACACAAGATCGCAAGATGGCATAAACGATAAAGACAATGACAAAGGCTCAAAGTCAAGATCGCAAAGCATGAAGGAACAAGCCTACAACAAATAACAAAGAGAAAGACCAAGACCACATGAGCTTAAACGACAAAAGCAATCTCATTTATCTCATGAAGGAGTGTCATCAATGAACTCACTTCGGGGGAGATTGTTAGCCTCAAAATATTAAGTCGAACATGAAGTTCGTTCATTATGTATTTAAGTCTCGGTCAATTAATTAGTTAATGTTGTAATAGAATATTATCGAGAATCGGGCTCGATAGTTAAACTAATATTGTATATGTTTCGGGTTTAATCCCAAGCAAAACCCGAGCCCGAGTCCTAGTTAAATATCCCGCGCGTCACATTAAATGTGTAGGGGTATATATATATAGATATTTTTCACTTGGAAGAATATCTATCTCATCTCTCTTATTATTTCTAAAAATATCTTCTCTTTTTCTCTCATCTCTCTCTCTTCTTTCTCTCTCTAAACCATTATCTCTTTTCTAGTTCTTGGTTCGATCCGTGTTTCGGAATATGAAGTGAAAGTGTAGATCGGGTTCCGACAGAAAGTTCTTTAAGTTAGACTTGCCCCAATTTAATCCCATCCTTATAAAACAATTTGGGGTCGAACGGGATGCCAAATGGCACATACAAATTCTTGATTAGGAAAATAAATGACATCCCTTTGATAATATAATTACAAATCATGGTATTAAAATTCAATTCCTTGATAAAAGTTTTAGTTTTGAAAAATTTATTAGATGTATCATGACTTATTTCCAAAAGCTTATTTGAGTCATGTGCGTAGGCACCATTATCGGTATTTATTACATTACCCCCCGAAGACTGTTTAATATCGATTTTATCATCATCATTATCCTTATCCGATTTTGAATCATCAGGATAAATTACGTTAAAAGGAAATAGATCATTAAAGTATAAAACGTTTTGTTCCTCTTCATCACATTCGGACAATGATGTTTCACTTTGCAAATCAAATTCATTGATATGTTGAGGACTTACAATAGGTTCAATTAAGAAATCTGATTTAGACGTTAGAGCATCATTGTAAACAATGGCTGGAAATTCGTTCTCAAAATCTTTAAAGAAGTCTAAATCATCAAAATAACTGACCGTAGGCTTGGGTGATGGAAGCAAAGGCATATTGACTTTTTCAATATCATTTTTCGAATCCGTTTTTAAATTATTGACAGAAATTATTTTATAAGAAAACGAATTTTTGTCCAAAATTACCGTACAATCTTCATCGTCAGATTCATCATATGATATTCTAAAGTCAATTTCATCGTTAAGAGAACTTACCGTAGGCTCACACGAGAGTGTTGCTTCAGATGTTAATGTGTTGTTAAAGACTATAGCTGGGAATTTAGTTTCAACAGATCTGAGGTCGTGAAAGTCTTCATTATCCCAGATCTTACCATACGTAGCAGTTTCCCAGTTATACACCTTACCACGCCTACGAGCTTTTTCTCCTCCCAAGCCTTGATATAGCACCTCATATAATGTTAGGGAAGTCCATTTAACCATGTACTAAATCTCTAGAAAAAAACTGTCAAATAGCTTAATACGCCGTATTGATGATAGAGTCGAATACGCTGTATTGGTTTGAAAAAATAATTTATACGCCATATCCAATAAATTAAATACGCCATATTGGTTTAAAATTTTTTTACAACGTACTTTGAATAATGCACACAAACACACAATATGCATAAATATACAATGAAGAAAACTAAACACACAAAACAAACACACAAATATGCAAATTAATAAAAGCTACACTAAACTAAAACACTAATAAATAAAAATTAAACAACTTCACTCCCCGGCAGCGGTGCCAAAAACTTGATGTGTCATTGTGTAGGTGTTATTTATGTATCAAGTTTTACTATTTATTTTGTGCCGACTATACCTAAAATAACACTTTAACAGACAGTGTACCCGGTCAGATGGAGTTTCGTGATAAGTAGGGTGTCGATCACTAAGAGCGAGAGCGTTAATATCTAATCTATCAGTATTTTAGTTATCTAAGTTAAACCTAAAATTAATGCAAAAGGGGGGTTTCAGCCTGAGAGACTGGCACGGTTTTGTGTATCTAACATAAGGGTCACCTGCTAGTCCAACTAAGCTCACTATTCTAAATGCAAAGATAGGTCAATATTTGTGATCCTATAATTCTAGATATATAAATTACAATATGGAGAGCTATCCCGGACTCTTAGCCTATGCCCAAATAACACCAAAGTTGCAGCGCATTAAATATGTAGGACTAGACCCAGTTGAATGATAGGTCGCATACTTAAGCACGTAAACGAGTATAAATTGATAAACATAAACAACAATCAACGATAAATTAAGCAATCAATATAAACAAACCAAACATTAGATCTTCATAAACATGGCTGATACCTAAAGGTATCAGCCGATAGTCATTGTAAAAATACACACGGTTTGATATATGAACGATTAAAGTAAAGAAACCTCGATCGAACGCGTATTCGGTTGTGCGAAGATTACAAGAGTTTTCCTATGATCTTGAGGCTCTTTTCTGACCTTCTAGGCTCTTCTGATCGTCTCTTGGTCGACTTGGTGGTTTAGGGATTCACTTGCATGCCTAAAATTGAGTTTAGGTCCCGTGCTATTTATAGTGTCTGGGAATCGCGTCGATAACGTCGTACCATCATGGTAGGATACGACGTATTTTGGGATTTCTTGGAGTAGGACCACGTTGAGATATCTTTTAGAATCTTCCTGTATAATAAATCTTTGAATACGACGTATTGAAGTTCTGGTTACAGCGTAATGGACATGAATCCGTCATGGTTTCGGTGAAGTGTAGGCACGGATACGGCCGTACTTCTTGATGGATAAGGTGTATTGATGTAAAACCAATTAATTCTTTCGTTGACCAAAGTATTACATACGGCGTATTGTTGATGTGGATACGACGTATTCTTCAAAGTCAGGCAATGGTCTTTTGATTCGTCAAAGTCTTGGATACGTCGTATAGGTCTAGAATAATACGGCGTATTTGCTGTCAGATCAGTAGACTTTCTCGAACTCTTCATTTATGCTCCAAAATGCGTGCCTTTTAGCTAATCTTCACCAAGTACTCCATAATTACTGCAATTCTCAAATACAAACGATTAAGTAACAATTCTTTGCGATAATTATACAAAATGGGTAATATAAATGGGATAAATAATGCTATAAAATAGACGTTATTTGATGTCATCAGTTTTACATCTTCAAGCTGTGAAAATAATTTTTAGGTACTTAAAAGGTCAACCAAAATTGGGCCTTTGGTATCCAAAAAATTCTCCTTTTGATTTGGTAGCATATACTGATAGTGATTATGTTGGAGCAAGCTTGGATAGGAAGTCTACAACAAGAGGTTGTCAATTCTTTGGAAGTAGATTAATATCATGGCAGTGCAAGAAACAGACAGTGGTTGCAAATTCCACAACAGAAGCTGAGTATGTGGCTGCTTCAAGTTGTTGTGGACAAGTGCTTTGGATTCAGAATCAACTACTTGATTATGGGTACAATTTTATGCATACCAAGATCTTTATTGACAATAACAATACTATTTGCATAATTAAAAATCATGTTTTTCATTAAAAAACAAAGCATATAGAGATTAGACATCATTTTATTAGGGATTGCAATGAAAAGAAGTTGATTCAAATGGTCAGTGGGTTAAATGGGGGGTAAATATATATAAATTATTTATTGTTATATTAGGGGTTTTGGGGGGGGGGATATTGAAAGCAGGGTATTGTTTTGATGTTTTTGTAAGTATTATGCTTTTGTTGTAATAGGTTCAATTTTTTTGATTTGCTAGTATTGAAATGCTAAATCCTTAAAATCTTTTATCTCTTTATGTTTTTGTAGAGTTTTGTATGAATTAGTACTGTTATTCATGTCATTAAAAGTTTCTGCTGTTAAGTATAATTAGTGCTGCTAGTTATACTTAATACTGCTGAGTTAATACTGTTAGTTATACTTAATACTGTTAGGTATAATTAATACTGTGATTATTGTGAAAATTGCTATGGTTTGTATTTTCTTTGTTTTTGGACTAACATTTTGCATGAAAAGCTGGTTATTAGAGAAAATAGACAGAAAGTTTTGGTGAGAAAAAGAATTGGTGATAATAAAAACAGAAAGAGAGATGTGTGAAATAAAAACAAACAGAGTGATTTGGTGAGTAAAAGAATTGAGAGAAGTGGTGAGTTCAAAAACAGAAAGAGAGTTGAGTATATTAAAAACAGATAGAGTGTTTGGAATGGAATTGGAGTTAATACTGGTGAGTAAAAGTTAATGCTGCTAGGCATAAACTTACAACTGCTGGTGAAAGTTAATGCTGCTAGGCATAAACTTACTACTGCTGTTGAAAGTTAATGCTGCCAGGCATAACTTACTACTGCTGTTGAAAGTTAATGCTGTCAGGCATAACTTACTACTGCTGGTGAACGTTAATGATGTTGAGGGTATTTTCATAAATACTTCGATTAAGGGTTTCAATCACTCATTTAATCAATTTCATTCAAGCATATACGCTCTAATCACAAACCCTAACTCAATTTCATCATTCATCATCAAAACCCAACACAATGACGACCCTAAAGTTTGTTGATACTCATAATTTGGTCGTGTTTTTGTCTAAACCCACAAAAAGTGAAGGGTTTGAGCAGATAGTGGATTTTCTGAATGCAAATCCTATAAGATATGCACTAACGATCAATCTCACTATATATACTTCGTGCATTTAACAATTTTGGGCTACTGTCAATGGGGAAGTACAGTTGCAAGCCCTAGTGGATGGAAAGAAGATAATCATAACTGAATCAAATGTGAGAAGAGATCTTCAACTAGAAGATGCTGAAGGTGTTGATTGTCTACCCAATTCTACCATCTTTGAACAACTTACACTAATGGGGTATGAGAAAATTTCTTAGAAACTTACTTTCTATAAGGTATTTTTTTCCCCACAATGGAAATTCTTTATTCATACTATTTTACAATGCCTAAGTTCTAAGACTACTGCATGGAATGAGTTTAGTAGTACTACGGCATCCACCATTATCTGTTTAGCTACAAACCAGAAGTTCAACTTTTCAAAGTACATTTTTGAAAGTATGGTGAAGAACTTGGATAATGCAGGAAATTTTTTGATGTATCCAAGGTTTGTACAAGTCTTTTTGGTTAAGCAACTAGAATGGATGTCAAATCATAATAGGATTTATGTTACACCCTCTCACACTAAGAAGATATTTGGAAATATGAGAAGGGTAGGAAAAGGTTTTTCTGGAAGGGACACACCATTATTCCAAACAATGGTGGTACAAGCTAAAGCATAAATGGGTGAAGGTTCAGCAAATCCAACTGATCCCCATCACACACCCATCATTATTCAACCATCAACATCTCAACCTCAAAAGAAACAAAGACCTAGGAAGCCAAAGAGAAAGGACACTCAGATACCTCAGTTTAGTGGTCCTACAGACAATGTAGCAGATGAGGCTGTCAATGAGGAGATGGATGACAGTTTGGAAAGCGCTGCCACTACTGCTACTAGCTTAGATGCAGAGCAAGATAGGGGTAACATCAATAAGACTCAATCCAAGGCAACACCTAATGAAGATGGTTCCCAAGTAACTACTTCAGGTGGTGGTCCAAGGCGTCAATAAACCATGGGGGATACTATTGCTCAAACTAGGTTTGAGAATGTATCTAAAACATCTAATGATCCAATGCTTACAAGAGTTAACACACTTTGAAGTGGTGAGGATAGTCTGAAACTTAATGAATTAATGAAACTATGTACAAATTTACAATAAAGGGTTCTTGATTTGGAGACTACAAAGACCACTCAAGCTAATGAGATTACAAGTTTGAAAAAGAGAGTCAAGAAGCTAGAGAGGAGGAATAAGTCAAGAACTTATGGGCTTAAAAGAATGTACAAAGTTGGTTTATCAAGAAGGGTAGAATCCTCTGAAGATGAAGGTTTGGGTGAAGATGATGCATCCAAACAGGTGAGGAGGATAAATGCTATTGATGCTGATGAAGACATTACCTTGGTTAATAATCAAGATGATGTTGATATGTTTGATGTTAATGACTTAGATGGAGATGAGGTGATTGTTGACAATGTAGATGTTGTTAAAACTTCTGAGGAAACAAGAAGTGTGGTTGAAGAAGTTACTGATGTTGAAGTTACTTTGGCTCAAGCATTGACAAAGTTAAAGAGTGCAAAACCAAAGGCTGTTAGGGTTGTGATACAAGAACCAGAGCAGGGTACAACTACAACAACACATACAACAATAAAGAAACAAACATATAACTCGTAAAGTATCCAGACGACGCCTTAAAAGTGTCACAAAATCGTCGCAAAATCTGTCACAAAACGGTTGCAAACCTGTCATAGATCTGTCCCATATCCATCAGCGACACTTTTTCTGTAGCAAACTTGTCGCTAATTCATGGATCCTGCTGTTTCTTAATGCTGCTGTCACGAACAAACAACCTGCTGCTTCATCATTATCAACCGATCTGCTGCCATACATGAATTAGGGTTCGGGGAGAAACCCTGCCGCCTTTTAATAATAATAACAAGAAAATAAATTATACAGGAAAACCTTATTAAACCCTAGATCGAGAGCCACGAGGCTCTGATACCAATTGTAGAATCTAAGATCTGGACTCAACTAGGGTAATATAACATTGATTGAAATGCACAGTGGAAATAATAATTAAGAACACAATCAACATTACTAATAAGGTTTTCTTTATTAAACACAATAAAGAAACTAACTACTACTACTACACTACACATGCTCTATGCGTTTCTCAGACTCTCATTGGAGAAGTCTGCTATGAATGGATGAATGTAACCTAGATGCCTCCCCTCTTTATATAATAGTGGGAGGTTACAAACCCTAGCTTACTAACAAAGCTATCTATCTATTACATATTAGGTCCTTCATTGTTTCTTCTTACTTCATTTCGTCTAATAGGTTTTATAATCTTTAAATCTGTAATCCCAACAGAGGGAGGATGGGGTGTTTATGTTAAAAGATTCACTTTTTGACATAAATGCACCCCTTAACTCTTAGATCCTTTCTTTTTTCCATATAAAGTATAGTAAGGCATATAGAAGTTTCACAATTGGCATACTTAGTCCCTACAGTTTACACTATAATGCTTAGATACTTAATTTTTGCTATTTAATCCCTAAAGGTATAAACACATAACAATTAATGCACAAATAAACTAAACTTAATTAGCTCCCCTTTAATTGTAAACTCATTATTGTTTATAACCTTTTTCCATAATCACAAACTGATTTTATAAAGAAGAAATTATTTGACATTCTCTCCCCCTCAAACAATGACCCATTTTCTATTTAAAGAGATGTAGTCGTTGTTTGAGTGGTCAAATACCTTTGAAAAAAAAATCATTTTTTGAGGAATTTCTGAGATGATCCTTTTATTTTTGAAAATCAACACCATAAAAAAATAAGATTTCTCTTATTTTGACACATACGTGCACTAACATGTACATGTATGGATAACAAAAAGCACGGGTTGTGTTGCAAAGTAAACACAAGCCTTTGCATAGTCATAAAGTAGACAATGCCCGAGAATAAAGTCCCGTTATTAGGTCAAGTTTTCTTTTTGAAATACTTTCCTTTAAAATGATGACCGGGTAGTTGGGATTAAAAGACTTCTTGATGATCTTAGAGTTACTGCTGCTCAGGTTTGTGTTACTGCTACCAAGCTAAAGTTAGTGATGCTCATTAACTTTAATGAAAAATATGCTAAGTAGTTAGCGCTGCCAGTATAAAGTTAGTATTGCTAGTTTATAGTTACTACTGCTAGTATATATTAGTATTGCTAGTATAAAGTTAGTACTGCTAGTGTAAAGTTAGTACTGCTGGTAAATATTGCAGAAAATATTCTAAGTAGTTACTACTGCTTGTACTCAGTTAATGTTGCTGGTGTATAAGTTACTACTGCTCAAAGATTAAGACTGCTGAAAGAGTTTTTACTGTCAGTGAAAGGATAAAGACAAAAGAAAGGATAAAGATTGTTTGGAGATCAAGATTACTTACGTGATAAGTATTAGTTATTTATAGAATAGATCATAGAGAATATTCTAAGTCTTAGGAATATATTGTAAATTGATTAGGACTCCTTGGTGTATAAAAGGAGGTCCTAGGGTATGATATTTAATTGTGATATATATGTTTTGCGTGTGTTTTACGATTTGATAAGTGTTATTCATAGCTTCAAGGTTTTGTAACCCTAATACTAGGAGAGTATTCGTATTATTCTTAATAATATTAGAGCTTTTATTGTTGAATTATATTGTTTTGTGTTACTGTTTCATTAAGAATTCTTCTAATATTAAAGATTAGATTCGGCATAATCTTTAATACACTTAACAAAGTTTCTACTATAGCTGTGTTAGATTTATCTAATATAACTAAACCTTAAACAAGCTTAAGGAATTCGATGATCCAACAAAAGGCATCCTTCTCCTGGGACAACAAGTGGTATCAGAGCTTGTTGCTTTGAGAAACTTTGCTAGAAGATATGGATCTAGATTCTTCACACATGGTGGTTGCATCTAAAGTTCCCATGCTCAAACCAGGTGAGTTTGAGTTATGAAGGATGAGGATTGAACAATACATCCAGATGATAGACTATGCACTGTGGGAAGTCATAGAGAATGGTGCAACCTTGCCAAAACACACAAGTTATGGAAGGTGTTACAACATTGTTGCCTATAACATCTGCTGAAGATAAGGCTCAGAAAAGATTAGAGGTGAAAGCAAGAAGTACTTTATTGATAGGAATTCCCAATGAACATCAGTTAAAGTTTTACTCTATTAAGGATGCCAAGCAGTTACTAGAAGCTGTTGAAAAGTGATTTGGTAGGAATGCAGCTAGAAAGAAGACCTAAAGAAATCTCTTAAAGCAGCAATATGAAAACTTCACTGCTCCAAGCTTAGAGATGCTTGATCAAAATTTTGATAGGCTTCAAAAGCTTGTAAGTCAGTTGGAGCTTTTAGATGAAAAGCTTTCACAAGAAGATGTTAATCAAAAGTTATTAAGAAGCTTGTCACTTGAGTAGAACACACATGTTGTTGTGTGGAGGAATAAAGCTGAGTTAGAAACAATGAGCATGGATGATCTCTATAACAACCTCAAGGTGTATGAACCAGAAGTCAAAGGGATGTCTAGCTCAAGTTCAAGCACACAGAACATGGCTTTTGTGTCCTCTTCAAATAACAACTCTAGCAGATCTAATGAAGCAGTTAATGCTGCTTATAGAGTTACTACTGTTAGCACTCAAGTTAATATTTCTTACTCTACAAATATTGATAACTTGAGTGATGCTGTTATTTGTTCATTCTTTTCTAGTCAACCAAATAGTCCTCAACTTGCACATGAGGACTTGCAACAAATCCATCCAGATGACATAGAAGAGATGGATTTGAGATGGCAAATGGTCATGTAGACTATGAGGGGTAGAAGGTTTTTGAAGAATACAGGAAGGAATGGCAATGAGACTATTGGTTTTATAAGTCTAAAGCGGAGTGCTACAACTGCCACAAGAGGGGACATTTTGCTAGGGAGTGCAGAGCTCCAAGAAATCAAGACAACAAGAACAAGGAAAGCTTAAGAAGGAGTATGCCTGTGGAAATATCTACTTCCACAGCTTTGGTGTCATGTGATGGTCTTAGTGGATATGACTGGAGTGATCAGGCAGAAAAAGGGCCTAATTATGTACTCATGGCTTACTCATCTTCAAGTTCTGACTCAAAGGTATCCAATTATTCAAATTGTTCAAAATCTTGTATGAAAACTGTTAAATTACTTAAATCTCAAAATGATCAACTATTAAGAGATTTAGAGAAATCTAGTTTAATGGTTTTAGGTTATAAAACAGGTTTAGAATCAGTGGAAGAAAAACTTGAATTTTATAAAAAGAATGAGTCTGTTTATGTAGAAAACATTAATGGCTTAAAATGGGATATTCAAGTAGGAGAAATAACTATTAGAGAGCTTAGGAAGAAGCTTGAAAAAATTCAAAAAGAAAAAGATAGCATTCAATTTAATGTAGATAAATTTGAAAATGCATCTAAAAGTTTAAACAAGCTCATAGAGTGTCAGATTGTTGATAATTGCAAGAAAGGTTTAGGCTATGAAAAATATAATGCAGTTCCACCTCCCTACACAGGAAATTTCATGCCTCCAACACCTGATTTGTCTTTTACTGGTTTAGATGAGTTTGTTAATAAGCCTGTAGTTGAGAACAGAAAGTCTGATGAAGAAGTGTCTAAGGTAGTTAGGAAGTCTGATGATTCCCCAATTATTGAAGATTGGGTGTCAGATAGTGAGGAAGAAAATGTGTCTCAAACTAAAACTGAGAAGAAAACAGTTAAGCCTAGTATTGCTAAGATAGAGTTTGTCAAACCTAAGCAACAAGAGAAAACTGCTAGGAAAACTGTTAAACAAGTTGAGAAACATAGGCAAAACACTCACAGTCCAAGAGGCAATCAAAGAAATTGGAACAATATGATGTCTCAAAAACTAGGAAGCAATTTTGAGATGTTTAATAAGGCCTGTTATGTGTGTGGAAGCTTTGATCATTTGCAAGTTGATTGCAATTACCATCAAAAATAGTTTCAAAATCAAAGGATCGTAAAACCTGTTTGGATCAATGCTCAAAGGGTAAATCATCAAAACTTTGCTAAAAAGACTTGTTGGGATTCTGAAGCTTCTACATGTTAATACTGCTAGCTCAAGATTAATACTGCTAGTGAAGACTTAATGCTGTTAATGAAGATTGAAGAAATAAGTCTAAGTCTTTAGTAGTGCTAGCTTTGTAGTTAGTACTGCCAGTACAATGTTAGTACTACCAGTAATAGTTAGTACTGTTAGTTTGTATTAGTACTGCTAGTATATTGTATTAATACTGGTTATGAGATATGCATGAGATAAATTAGGAATAGATATGCATTATCTCTTAACGCGTTTTGTAAAGCCCATTAGGGTTTCCTGAGTCTATAAAAGGAACCCTAGGCATAGTTAGTAGATATAGTTCTACACAGATCAATAGAGATCGATTAGTAATCATAGTTTTGTAATCTGCAACCTAGGCAGATTTAAGTTATAATACAAAGTTCTTTTGTGATTCTTAATACTGTTCTTCTTAGCATTATTGATTATTTTCCGCATAATCAATAGTGTTCAAATCAGTGTTTCATTATTGTTGCTTAAGAATTATCTAAAGGAACAAACCTTTTACAAGCTAAAGGTTAAGATCTATTCAGGAAACGATCCAACAAGTGGTATCAGAGCTTGTGTGGAAACTATGAATAAGGAGAACTCAATTGTAAGATGGCATAACAAGACATTCCTCCACCCACCATCACAGCAATGAAAATCCCTATCATCAGGAAGGGAGAATATGATATTTGGAGCATGAGAATACGACAATATATCTGTCACACAGACCATAACCTATGGGATGTTATTGTCAATGGAGATCTAGAAGAAGAGCCTGCACCAACTGGAGAAACATCTGCTCCTCCTGCTCCTAAGACTGCCAAACAACTAGCTGCTAAAAGGAATTAGGAAAGAGTTAAGAGCATCTTGCTTTTAGCAATACCTGATGAATACCTCCTCAAGTTTCACAATGTTGCAGATGCTAAATCACTTTGGGAGGCAATCAAATCGAGGTTTGGTGGTAATATAGAATCCAAGAAGATGCAGAAAAATGTTTTAAAACATCAGTTTGAAATTTTTTCTACTGTATCAAATGAAAGCTTGGATAAAGCTTATGATAGGTTCCAAAAACTGATAAGTCAATTGGAGGTTCATGGTGCTCCAATAT
>BQNB010044108.1:0-45090 GCA_026074375.1 Tanacetum coccineum
CCAAATCATCCTTTCAAATAAAATATCTACATCAATATTCTTGTTTTTTTTTGAAAAAGATTAGCATATATTAATAACAAGAATATATTACATCATAATGAAAAAGGTATAAACAAACACATACCTTAGTACAACTAACCATATTAATCCAAAAATATAGAACAAATCGGATACCAAAACAAACCATCTCGGGTGATACTACAATTTATATCTCTGGTACATCACCCAAATATCAAACATACAGATCAAACAGACATCAAATCACCAACTAATCTTGTTTACCTTTATTCACTAACACTATAACTGTGTGACTTCATTTCCTAATAGATTTTTAAATTATTTAAAACTAATTCAAATTATTTATAAATTATAATTTTATTTTATATTAAAGAAGAGAAATTGAACCGTGTGCTACTATTAAAAAAGAAGTTTCACCTTTCACGATGTAAAAAAAGTAAAAAAATTTCAAAACGCACCTTGAAGTATGCTAAATGTTACAAAATCGACCTTGAACTTTAATCTATTTATAACTTTTTTTTATAACAAACTTTATTTATCAGATATGGATCGCATATCTATCGATTTATTCGTAATCAAAAATGTCACCGTAGAGATCGTTAAATTGCGAACAAAACGAACCCAATATTGCAATGCTTCTCACATGCGTACAATTTTATAAAAAATGTTGAAGTTTAATATATATATATTTAAAATATTTACGAAAATAGTCTTTGAGGTAATTGGTTCGTTGCAATGCGAGTCCCAACGACTGACAAATAGTACTTGGCGTTATCGGTCTGTTGCAAAAATAGTCTCGCGCGCTCCGCGTCAGCGCGCGGGTTACTTACCTCGTTTATTTAATTTATTAATATCATTTTAAATTATTTATAACTAATTTAAATCATTTATAATTAATAAAGTCATTTATAAAGTTAATTTCGTTTCCCTCTCTTTTATTTTATCCCGCCAAACGATTAGCGACTACAACTTGTCTCAAAAGGAAGAAAACGACATCAAAATATTTTAACGATAAGTTTATACCAAACTAAATAATATAAGGGTTATTCACTTTATTATTTAAGATTTTAAGATATCAAGGTTGCGTTTAGTTGGAAAACATTTTCCATCATTTTCTGTTTCATGTTTTGTAGGAAAAAGGAGGGGGTATCCATCTCCACAAAACAATTGAAAATTTGGAAAACGCGTTTAGTTAAAGAAACATGTGTTTGTGTTTTCCATTTTACAAAACTAGAATACATGTTCAAGTGTTGTTGTTTCTATCTCAATTCTCTATTTACTTTTGTAATATTATAAAGACATATATGAAACACAAAAATAAAGGCGGCAAAACGGGCGGGCCGGGCGGGTGCGGGCTTCAAGCAAAACGAGTACTGGCCAAAACGAGCACGGGCTAAAACGGGCACTAATGGGATAAATGGGCTACTGAGTGAATCTTATTTATTTAATGGTTTTTTTTAACGTTTTCGTCCGTATTTTTACGTTTTCGTTCGTTTTTTTACGTTTTCGTTTGTTTTTTTACGTTTTCGTCCTTATTTTTACGTTTTCGTCCGCTTTTTTATGTTTTCGTCCGTTTTCTTATGATTTCGTCTGTTTTTTAAGTTTTCATCCGTTTTTTTACGATTTCGTCCGTTTTTTTATGATTTCGTCCGTTTTTTACGATTTCGTCCTTTTTATTACTATTTCGTCCATTTTTTTTACGTTTTCGTCCGCTTTTTACGATTTCGTACGTTTTTTACAATTTCGTCCGTTTTTTTTACGATTTCATTCGTTTTTTTACGATTTCGTCCATTTTTTACGAATTTCGTCTGTTTTTCACAATTTCGTCCTTTTTTACATTTTCGCCCGTTCTTTTACGATTTCGTCCGTTTTGTACGTTTTCGTCCATTTTTTACGTTTTCGCCTGTAATTTTACATTTTCGTCAGTAAAAAAAGGGACAAAATCGTAAAAAAAAAACGAAATCGTAAAAAAAATGGATGAAAATGTAAAAACAGGACGAAATCGTAAAAAAACAGACGAAGTCGTAAAAATGGACGAAATCGTTAAAAAACGGACGAAATCGTAAAAAATGATGAAATCGTAAAAAACGGCCAAAAACGTAAAAAAGGACTAAATCGTAAAAACACAGACAAAAACGTAAAAAGAAGGACGAAATCGTAAAAAAACGGACGAAATCGTAAAAAACAGATGAAATCGTAAAAAACGGACGAAATCGTAAAAAAACAGACGGAAACGTAAAAAACGGACGGAAACGTAAAAAATGGACGGAATCGTAAAAAACAGACGAAACGTAAAAAACGGACGGAAACGTAAAAAAACGGACGTAATCTTAAAAACGGACGAAATCGAAAAAAAACAGACGAAATCGTAAAAAAACAGACAAAAACGTAAAAAACAGATGAAATCGTAAAAAAACAGACGAAATCGTAAAAAAATGGACGAAATCGTAAAAAAAGGGACGAAAACGTAAAAAAAAGAACGAAATCATTAAAAAACGGATGAAAACGTAAAAAAAGGACGAAATCGTAAAAGAATGACGAAATCGTAAAAAACGGACGAAATCATAAATAAATGGACGAAAACGTAAAAAAACGGGCGAAAACGTAAAAAATGGACGAAAACGTAAAAAACGGGTGAAAATGTAAAAAACGGGCGAAAACGTAAAAAACGGGCGAAAACGTAAAAAAATAGCCGAAATCATAAAAAAGGACGAAATCATAAAAAAACGGATGAAGTCGTAAAAAAAGGACGAAATCGTAAAAAACGAACGAAATCTTAAAAAAACGAACGAAAACGTAAAAAAACGGATGAAATCGTAAAAAGAGGACTAAATCGTAAAAAAACGGAGGAAAACGTAAAAAAACGAACGAAATCGTAAAAAAAATGACGAAAACGTAAAAAAAGGACGAAATCGTAAAAAAACGGACGAAATCGTAAAAAAGTAGGAAATCGTAAAAAAACGGACGAAAACGTAAAAAAACGGACGAAATCGTAAAAAAAGGACGAAATCGTAAAAAGCGGACGAAATCGTAAAAAAACGGATGAAATCGTAAAAAACAAACGAAATCGTAAAAAACGGACGAAAACGTAAAAAAACGGACGAAAAAGTAAAAAACGGACGAAAACGTAAAAAAAACGGACGAAATCGTAAAAAACGGACGAAATCGGAAAAAACAGACGAAATCATAAAAAAAACGGACGAAAACGTAAAAAAAGTCTGTAAGCATACATAAACATCAAAAAACTTATAAAAACGTATAAAACGTAAGAAATAAGGGGAAAATAGTATGGGTGTCATAAAAGAAAAACGGGGAAAACAAAATAAAATTGTTTTCTTGTTTTGTGTATAAAAAGATAAAATAGGGATTTTGTGTTTTGTAGAGAATTTTATTGGAAAACGACGAAATGAACGCGATCTCTGTTTTTTTTGTTTTCCACAAAACATTTTGTGGAAAATAAGGGTGTTCTCCTCCAACTAAACGCAGCCCAAATGTTTCAGTTTTTATCTTCCCAGTTGAATGGGTCTACTACCTTCTTCAAAATTGCTTTCCCCAAACTACATCTGCTTCAACCTCACAAATCAGAACCTTCAACCCCATAAATTAACCACATGACTGTGCAAACGAAACCACCATCGTTGGTTAATTTTCTTTTAGATAAATTTGTTTGTTAATTAGTAAATTTGTGTTAATTTATTTTGTTTATGTTTTTAGATTTTCTTTTTTGTGTAGGTAGTGTTTAAGCTCGCCATCGTCGGAGCACCGCCGCCGCTGTCTGCCACCACCATCATAACCAGACCACCAGCTGAAGGTTTGTATATATTTTGGTATAGTTCGCGTTTTGTTTTATGTGATGTTAAGTTTAGTTTTTAGTAATGTAGGTTTTAAACGTGGTGTTTGGATAGAGATAGTAATTTACAAGGTGTGGTTTGGGAGTCTTTGGCATTGTGTTTTAGAAGTGATCATCTGATTATTGATAGGTTTCATTTTCGTATTTGATGTGGTTGTTTATGCTTAAAGGCTTAGTTATTTGTTATAGTTGATGATACTCAATGTTATAGTTACAAGTTCTTTAAAGAGATATTAAAAACTTGGTCGCATATGTAAATGGTTGATATACAGAAATTCTGTCCCGTTTGTCGAGGGTTGTAAACATGGCATTTGCATAGATAGTAATTTACGACGTGTAGTATGCATTTGGTTAGTATGGTATTTTGAATATGCGTCTGGTTAGTATGCGTTTGAATTTGGATATTAAAGTTGTGAATATGATTATGCGAATATGTTAGTCATTAATTCTAAATTTGTGAATATGCATTTGAATATGGAATATGATTATGCGAAACCATAAATTTCGAGCAGTATGCAACATATTGATACTCTGTTTGATAGTTTACTAATCTCTGACTACCCATCCCATCTATTGTTAGTGTCAATTATTTTTGTTAATTTTGTCATATGTTTGTAAGAAAATCTTTTGAGACCATTTTCATGAATTTAAAAGCTCTATTATGAACTACCTAAGATAGTACACTAACAATATGTTTTATTAGACCACCGGTTTATTATGTTCACCACTATACTATTATACCAATACTATAATGTACAACATTAAATTGCAAAGTCTGTGGTGCACAAATCATTTACCTTCATGGTATTTTGCAAAATGAATTCTTTCTTTTTGACCTTGTGTACATATGAATATTTTAGGAGATGAATATTTTAGCAAAAGACAAGATTGAATGTATAGATGGTATGTTGTTATCATACAAAATTTTTGAATATGCGTTTGAAAAATCAATTACAAGATAAATAACAAGTAAAGAATAAAGATCTAAATTCTAAACCTCTTTGATTAGAGTCATATATGGCAAGGGGCAATTTGGTTGCCCATTTAAAGTGATTATTAGCTTCAGCTATTTGACCAAAATATGATTTGGATCTTGTTTTGATAACTTATTCTCAAAGTAATTAGCAGATTCAGGTTAAAGTAAAACTGAATATTGACATACATGTAATTTAGTTAGCTTTTGAGTCTGGGGGCTGCAATCACTTTAACATTGTGATCCGGAGTCCGTTATTTGAGTACTTAAGTCGTAAGTACTTATGGTAAAAGTAAGCAGATTTGGGTTATAAGAAAGCTGATTATTCACATATATGTAATAGTTAGCTTTAGTGAGGAGTTGTAGTAATCTATTTTTAACAGCCTGCATCATACCTCCCCCTAAATATATGCAGATGTGGATCTAAATCTCATTAAAACGGCAATATATTAATATTAAATTATTTGAGTTCAACATATTACACAGATAGGATTATATGTTTAATAGTTGCTGTCACATTAGTAATATTGCTTCCTAAGCGTAAATCACAGTCACCACGCATGATCTGAATCCACAGCAGATACATTTGGTTATGCATCTACCCGAAGAGGCTATTCTAGGTGGCCCTGTTTACATGAGGTGGATAGATCATTGGAGGCTTCGTCATTCGGATAAAGACGGCAATTTTCGCACTCGAGAAAATGAAACGCTCTATGTAAGTAAAGTTTTTCCTAACACGCGTACTCCTCCCGTATCCCGACCTATTAATGGAGAGCTAAGTTACCAAACACGCCTTAATGCATCAACAGTAGTGTTTGGTAATTGGTGCAACATTTACCAAATACCCTTGATGCTGCAACAAGGGTGTTTGGTAACTTAGCTCTGATTATATTATGCTGCTATATGATTTGCTACACAGCCTGAATGTAAATACAACATACACTCTAGTTTATAGATACAAGGTGTGTTTTGATCCACAACCACCTAGGAAAGACATACTTGGGAATGAAATTAAGATTCTTTCATATTCTTGAATTTCACACAGGAATAGGAGTTTAAAACCATAATGGTCGAAATGGATTATTAATCTTAAAAATGATTGTAATTACAATCTGTAATCTTTCTTCTCCCTAGCTTCTTGCTAGGGATCTATCTATGATCATAATTAAGCTACTAAAAAAATTAGTCTAAATGGTTAGCAGACCATTTAGCTAAAATATGACCCTACTATCATGTTTTCAGGCCTTGCTAGTTGCATCATGTTTAGTTAAATTTTTGTGTTTGATTAGAAATCCAACTTGGATCGAACTATTGAAGGTCCATATAATAATTCTGAGGTAACTTCTAACATCTCCTGAAAATAAATATGAAAATAGATATGATTTTATGTGAAACACCCTTCGGTCATTGTTATATTAACTTTTGTTTTTTTGAACTACACAGGCAGAAATGAAGGCAATCCAAGATGCAATCACCGCTGGAACCATCCCGCCCAAGACGAATAGAGAAATCTTGGCTGAAGTTACTCAGAGCACAAATCGTGCACAAATCGTGCACATATAGCGAGTTATGGCAGGAACTTAGAGGGTACGGGCAATTTGGATTCTGGGAGGTCACAACCGGACCCAGGTTATTGTACCCGGGAGCAATTAGAAGACTTAAAGAGGCAACATGCTTTGGAAAAAGAGGAGCAAAGAAAATCATTTGAAAGTCAACAAAATGCGTTGAAAATATTTGTGGATTTCTTCAACCGTCAACAAGGTACTTCTTCTTCACAGTTTAAGATTCTCGATTTATACACTCCTCAAGTGTTTCTCGGTTCTATCTCTACTTCGGCGGCCCTTGCTCTACTTCTCCCTCTCCTAGTTCTACTCCTGTCGGCCTTGGTAATTATTACACCCCGACCTTTGATCCCGAAACTAGCCAAAGTGGTGAACAAGATGATAATGGCAATGATGATGGTAATCGTGAGTACGATGTCGATACTTATGATGACGAGTAGGGATTATGTAAGTTATTAGCATTTGTATTGACATTTCTCCTTTTGTTATTTGAATTATCGGATTACTCTATGTATTAGCTTAATTGTATCGTTTTAAACGAATACTATGAATAAATTTGGTTGTTTATGAATGAATGGCCGAATGCATTTTGTATTATAGTTTTTTGGGTGATTTCCATGTTTTGTTTTGGTAGATCTTTTCCGGAAAAAATATGGATTAGTAGCTGCTGTTTTTTTATAACAGGAACCTTTAGCGATGGCAAAAAACGTAGCTAAATCTGCATTTGTAATCACAAAGAAGTGGCAGCAACCAATGCTGCGAGGCTGTTTTAGCGACGACGCCATCATAGCAAAGGTGTTTCCCACCAGTTTTAAATATTTTTTTAATATATTATTTATTGTTGGGACTTAAAAGACTTTATGGATTCTTAGAAGTTACTGCTGCTCAGGTACATAATGGAAATTATGCTAAGTGGTTAGTACTGGTAGTATAATGTTACCACTCACTTTACAACTTTAGGATATATTTAGTACTGATAGAATAAAGTTACTGCTGTTAGTTGAAGTTAAGACTGCTTAGTGTTGAAGACTAAAATATAAGCTAAGTAGTTAGTGCTGCTAGTAGTAAAAGTTAAGACTGCTAGTACAAGTTACTACTGTTAGTGTATATTAGTACTGCAAGTACTAATGTTACTACTGCTTATGTTTATTAGTGCTGCTGGTGGAAAGATTACAAATGTTGAAACTTTCTACTGTCAATGAGATAAAGACGAATTAAAGAGATAAAGTTGTTTGGAGAACAAGAAGCGTGTGAAGATAATGTTGAGATATATATGTAAAAGATATACATACTGTATTTATTTAAAAGAATACGTTTTGTTTATAAAAGATTGAATATCTTAGAATATGATTGTAAAGCCGACTAGGACTCCTTAGACTATAAAAGGAGGAGAACTAGTGGCATTATATGAGAGATCACAAAACACGCAGTCGTATCATTATCAGTTTTCATAGTTGTCAAAGTCGATTGAGAAAAGCTTCAAGGTTGTAAACCCCAGTACTAAGTGAAGAGTACTCGTATTATTGATCTAATAATATTGGAGCGTTTGGTTATATCTTTGTTTGTTCAAGATTACTGTTTTATTCATAATACTTCTAGGTATTAAGGTGTAGATTCCGCATACACTTTAGTATACATACAAAGTTTCTACAACAAGTTATTTTGGATTTATCCAAGGTAATTTAACCTTAGACAACCTAAGGAATCGATCTAGGATTGGGATCAACAAGTGGTATCAGAGCTTTGCTTTGAGAAACTTTGATCTAGAAGACATGGAGTTTGAATCTACAAATAGTGGTACTACTGCAAAGCTTCCCATACTCAAACTGGGTGAGTATGAGATGTGGGTCATAAGGATTAAGCAGTACTTCCAGATCCAAGACTATGCACTCTGGGAGGTGATAGAAAATGGTGATTCATGGGTGTCAGTACCACAAACAACACAGGAGAATGGTACATCAGTTACAAAGATGTCTATACCTGTAACTGCTGAAGAGAAGACAAATAAAAAGAATGATGTGAAGGCTAGGGGTTTGCTACTCATGGCTCTTCCCAATGAACATCAACTTACATTCAGTCAGTATCCTGATGCTAAATCAATGTTTGCTGCCATTGAAACAAGATTTGGAGGTAATGCAGCTACCAAGAAAACTCAGAAGACACTTTTGAAGCAACAGTATGAGAATTTCAGTGCATCAAGTGCAGAGTCTCTTGACTCTATCTTCAATAGGCTTCAGAAGATAGTCAGTAGGCTTGCTATTTTGGGTGTGGTCATTGCCCAAGAAGACTTAAACTCAAAATTTTTGAGCAGCTTACCACCTGAGTGGAACACTCATGTAGTTGTGTGGATGAATAAGCCTGAAGTTGAGACTATGAGCATAGATGATTTGTACAACAACTTTAAAATTATTGAACAAAAGGTAAAGAAATCTGTTGGTGCAAGTATTGGTGCTTAAAACTTAGCCTTCATGACTGCTCCAAGCACTAGCAGTACCAATGATGCTAATACTGCTAGTCCACAAGTTAGTACTGCTAGACCTAATGTTAATGCTGCTAGTCCACAAGTTAGTATTGCTAGCGTCAGTGATAATACTGTGTATGCTTTCATGGTTGAAAATCCCAATGGTTCTAATGTCCTACACCAAGACTTAGAGCAAATTCATGAAGATGATTTGGAAGCAATGGATTTGAAGTGGCAGCTCTCTTTGCTAAGTGTGAGGGCAAAGAAGTACTATCAGAGGACAGGCAAGAAGATTTTCATTAATGCTAATGATATTGCTGGGTATGATAAATCCAAGGTGGAGTGTTACAACTGTCATAAGTTGGGACACTTTGCCAGGGAGTGTAGAGCACCAAGAAGCAAGGAAGGTCAGTTCAGAAATCAAGACAACACCAGGAAGCAAGGAAACAATGAAGACACATCTTTAAAGGCAATGTTGGCTATAGATGGTGTAGGTTTTGATTAGAGTGACATGGCAGAAGAACAAGTTCAGATAAACATGGCTCTAATGGCATTTTCAGACTCAGAGGTATACACTGATAAAACTTGCTCTAAAACTTGTCTGAAAAACTATGAAACTCTTAAGAAATAATGTGATGATTTGATTGTTAAGCTTAATCAAACTAAATTTACAGCAACAACTTATAAAAGAGGTTTAGCAACAGTAGAAGATCAACTAATCACATATAGGAAGAATGAGGTTCTTTTTAGTGAAGAAGTTGCAGTTCTTAAAAGAGAAGTAGCTTGTAAAGACTATGAAATAAATATGCTTAAAAGTGAGTTTGAAAAAGTTAAGCAAGAAAAAGATGGCATTGATTTTAAAATGAGAAATTTAGTAAGGCCTCAAAAGACTTAGATCAGTTGTTAGGAAGACAGATAACTGACAAAAGTAAAAAGGGTTTGGGGTATAGTGCAGTTCCTCTACCTCATCCTTTAATCTATAATAGACCTAAAAAGCTTGATATGTCTTATTCTGGTCTTGATGCATTCAAAGAGCCTGAATTCAAAGGTAATGGTTCTGAGAATAGTGAGCAAGAGTCTAATGTTGTTTGTGATAAAAAATCAAATAATTCTAAGGAAAGTTCTGATGAGTCTTTGGTAGAAGAACAAGAATCACAAGTCACAAGTAGCTTTGTTAAATCTTCACTTAATGTTGATGAAGAAACTATTTTTCTTGTTAATAAAAAGGTAGAGTCCACTAAACCTGAAAATCATGAAAAACCAGTTAAAAAGTCAGTTAGGTATGCAGAAATGTATAGATCACAATCTCCTAGGGGGAATCAAAGGAATTAGAATGGACAGAAGTCTAATCATCGACCTAAACAACAAGAAAAACCAGCTAGGAAACCAGTGAAGTATGCTGAAATGTACAGGTCAAAAAGTCCTAGGGGAAATCAAAGGAACTGGAATAATCAGAAGTCCCAATAGCTAGGAAGTGACTTTGTGATGATCAAGAAAGCCTACTATGTATGTGGAAGTTTTGAACACCTGCAGTATACCTGTAAACACAAGCGACATGTTAATGATCAAAAACAGGTTAAACCAGTGTGGAACAACTCAAAGAGGGTGATTCATCATTATTCAACAAGAATAACTCACCCTAATCCAAAAAGAAATATGATTCCACAAGCTATTTTGATGAGGTCTAGGAGAAAAATAATTAATGCTGCTAAGCCAAAAGCAGTACATAATGTTGTTAAGGCTTCAACATGTTAGGTTTGGAAGCCAAAGAACAGAGTAATAGATCATGTCTCCAAATATAACAATGCATTAATCACTTTGAAAAGATTTGATTACATTGATGCACAAGGAAGATTCAAGTCTGTGATGGCTTGGGTTCCCATAAGAAGATGATTTGGAGGATCCTTCCAAACAGGGGAGGAAAAATGCTCAAATTGATGAAGATCACTTTGGTTCAGATGGATGCACAGATTCAGGGGAGGCATGAGCATAATCAAGAATTTGATGCAGAAATTACTACTGTTGGTGTAGAAGTTGATGATATTGCTGCTGAAACTTAAGTGTACATTAGAAGGAGTGCAGCAAAGACAAAAGATAAAGAAGAAAGTTAGAGGATTTCCAGAGCATAAGGTTTAATTCAAGAACTTCTTCAAAAGATATTTAGGAAGGCTGAAAGATCAAAAAGATGAAGTGTTTGAAAGAATCCTCTCAAAACAAAAATTTTAATTCAAGAAACTTGATGATTTAAAGGTTAGTCACAAGTTTAAGGGAGGATTGTTGGGAATTAAACTTATCATACTTAGTACTGCTCATAAGTTACAACTGCCAGTATTAACCAGTTAGTACTGCTAGAGTAAGTTAGTACTGCCAGTACTAACTTAAGACTGTTGAAGGACTTAAGACTGCTGGTTATAGAGCTACTTACTTACTGCTAGTTCAGATTACCGCTGTGATGAGAAATCAATGGACTGCTGAAAGAAGTTAAAACTGCCTAGTTATAACTAGTTAATGCTGTTGAGAAGTTACAAAGGAAAGTATTAATAACTAGTCATTGTATTTAATACATTTGAATAACATGCTATTGGAATAGTTTTAAATACTTAGTCATTGTATTTAATACATTTGACTACATGCTTTGGAAAGTATTAAATACTTAGTCATTGTATTTAATACATTTGACTACATGCTTTGGAAAGTATTAAATACTTAGTCATTGTATTTAATACATTTGACTACATGCTTAGGAAAGTATTAAATACTTAGTCATTGTATTTAATACTTTGACTAAATAATTAGGAAAATATTGTAAGCCATTAGACTCCACTGGTGTTTAAAAGGAGATCTAGGGCATTAGTTTAACATCTCATTTGTCATCTTTACATCATACACATTAAATCTCTTTGATGTTATATACAAAAATCTAGAGGATTAAGAGTTTTGTAGCTTCAAGGTTGTAAACCATAGTTACTAGATAGAGTACTCGTATTTTATCTTTAATTAATTATTGCAAGCGTTTTGTTACATCTTGTGTTCATTCATTCATACTTACTATTCCATTGATATTACTTCTAGAGTATTAAGGTGTAGATTCCGCATACACTTTAATATACACACAAAGTCTCTACTATTGTTATTTTGGATTTATCCAAGGTAACATACTCTTTACAAGCTAAATAATCGATCAAGATTTGGGATCAACAAAGGTACCCGTAAAAACAAATTAAAGGGAAAAGAAAACAAGGAAAAGAAACTAGTACTCCCCTGGTTTACTCAATAATGGAGAAGAAACATGCGATAACTGGTTAAATCGTCATCCAAAAATTGTCCAATGAAACTTCCTAAGAACTTCCAAGCTTCTTCTCATCAAATATAACATGTAATCAAAGACAAAGACAACTACACCAAGCATAAAATGTGCGATATACAAATATACAATATGAAATTAGGGTTGACTCGATAAAGCAGTAAAGATAGGATGAGAGAATTGTTAATCTTATGGGTTTTGCAAGTTTATAACAGAAGATTACATATTTTAAATGTTGTACAAGTTTTAATTTCAAAAATAATTAGAAACTTTAAGTTTTCTGGACCTGGGCGTTTGACGCTGTTAGGAAAATCCTGACCTCGTCATAGGTGTCGTGGTGACGGCGTCGAGTGTAAATCGTGACGCCGTCTCTTCTATTGTTTCTGTGAAAAAGAACAAATTTTGTTTTGATGAAAATTTTCTCGCACTTGATTCCATAAGTTAATTCCTGTACAAATGTGTAGGATCCCTAGATCATTCCATAGATTAAACACAAGATCAATAGCACAAGAGATTAAACATTAAAGAACTTTTGATTGAAAGAAATAATAGTGGCTACAATCCCTAAAAAATGAAAATAAAATGAAGTAGCTAACCTTATTTTGACTAAGACTAGGTCTATTTATACTAAAAGGATTTGCCTTTTAGGGCTTTCTATTTGGGCTTTTTACATCTTGGCCCTTATACATAATAAACATTAAATAACATAGTCTTTCGAGCTAGACTTTTGTCTTGTAACTTCGAGTGACCGAAGCTTCTTTGTTTGGGTCCATTTATGTGATCCTAACAATCTCCCCCTAGATGAGGTCATGAGAAGCTCACTCGTGCTTGTCTCTTTAGCTCATTGTTGATAGGGTACTTCACTTGTTGTGCTTTGGGGTTAGATCTTTAACACCTTGATCATGATCTTCAGAACTTGATGTGATGACTTGATCTTGATCTTTGACTTGTTTAAGCTTTACTTCTCTGAATTACTTTGTGATCTTCTTTCACTTTGACTTTGCCATACGCTGATCTTTAGTCTCACATGCTCATATCTGTTGGAATCTTTGAAAGCTTTGATGATGTATCTTCTTCCAATCATTATAACTTTAAGTATTTGAAGAAGACATTGATTTTCAGAGATTGTGCGGAAGCTTTGAATGTAAGCTTTCTTGATTACTTCAGATATGTGAGAAAGGATATGAGCACATGTCTTGCCTCGGAAACTTTGAGTCGTCATTCGCCATGATATAACAATTTAGTCACCAACAAAAACATTTTGTTATGTCAAATCCACTTAATGTGTTCTAGAAAAAACATTTTGTGAACACACAAAGGTTTTATATTTTGAAGGGACCGAGTATAGACGATACTCAATCTGGTCGGTTATGTTTAAACCTCATCGATTCCGTGGGATCAATGAATTACAGTTATGATTACTGCACCTGTGATCAGATAGATTCATTCAAAGAACCTTCTTGACAGGTTTTCCGGCACGTGACAAGCTAGTTCCTCTAATACCTAAGTATCAGATTCCCTAATGTTCGCCGTTCTCTAGACCAGATGTCCGAAGACTAACACACTATAAGTATTTCTACTAATAGAATGGTAAAGAGTGAGTCAGTACAGTTACTATCTGCTGACTATACCGTACAATTCCTTTTTCAGCGTTTTACTTCTTAATACAATTAAGTACCGTAGAAGGCCTGTGGCAAAAATGATTTGAAAAAACATTCGGGGGGGGGGGGGATTTGGTGCTTATATAAATTTGTTTGGGGCACAAACAAAAGTTTAAATCAGAATGCTCTGATGATGTTTTGAAAAATATCCCGAAAGATATGAAGTGCCTTGGAAAAATCCAAACCTTGTACAAGTTACATTTATGGAAATCCCTTCACTTGTGGCGACAGTCCAAGACCAGGCATGGCATTTATACGAATACCCTGGTGGTCAACTTATCTTTCATCAGCATTTCCTTAAGTCACTTTCACGAACATGAAACAAAAGATTCTTTGTCATTTTCAAGTTACGTGTGCTTAACACAAATTGTGGTACCCTTGACATTCTTTTATACATATTAACACTTATGCTCCCCCTACACATGTGCGTCGATAATCGAAAGATGTTTAGCACATGCATGGATAGGACTTAGCATTTTAGAATCAATCGAATTAATTAATTATACGTTTGACATGTTTAAGTCACTTCTCTCCCCGATCAAAAGTATTGAAAAACATTGTGAATGTTTAGGTATCTAGAATGACTTAAAATGTATCTATCTCCCCTCAAAGGGATGAGAGTGAGGTATAACTAGCATAAACTATCAAGTGGAGCTAATTGAACAAGACCCTTTAGAATACCTAGACAGGAATGATACTGCAATCTGTCTTGAAGTTGTAAGCGGTTGGTCGTGTCAATCTTGCAGCAATAGAATCAGCAACAGGACGTTCTTGTGACCTGCACAACTGTTAGTATACTGATTCTCCCCCGCAAACAATGACCCGTGTCAATGTTTGATTTGGTTAACCCGAACATGTTTGATAAAACAAGTTGTTTATGAGAAAAATGGTTCGGGGCTTAGACAACTTCTTGTCTGCTGGAGTATATGCACTGAAACGTACATTAAGTCTCTGGGTTAAGACCGGGTTACAGTCGGAAATAACTGCAAGCCATTTAGCTAATTTTTTTTTTTTTTTTTTTGAAATTTTTTTTGAAATTAAATATATACTAATATACAAAAATACCAGATATCCCCTTGGAACCAGCCTTTCGATCACTAAGTTTGCAATCAGGGAACCTAGAGATCTTAGTAACTTTGGAACTAGAACTAATGCTCGGGGTAAGTTCTAAAGGCTACTAACATTGGGTTCCATATCCTAGTTAAAGGACAGGTTATTCTTACACGCAAAATGTCGTCCGTGGTTTCCACTGAGGCTTAACACTACCAACAATCTTTCCAGTTGGTCTCCAAGCTGTCTTAGTAGTGTTCACATTATGATTTCTGGTTGCTTTCCAAACCTTCTTAGTATGATTCACACTATGTTTGGCATGGGGGGTTTTGGTATTCACAGACTTCAAAGAACGAATCACAAACTGATTATGATAAACAACATTCAACTTCTCTTGTGGATTGCTTGTCTCCTCGCATTCACACTCTTATTGGGCAAGATACGATGGTTCCGAGTGTGGCACTTTGGCATAGGTTTGCGAGATTCAGTGGCAGGTTTGGTTCTTGTAGACAAATTCACAGGAACATTAGGCTTTTTGTTGTGTTGCACTGGTGGTTTCTGTGTGGGTCTATTTGAAGTCCTGGGAGGTTCTTGAAAAGTAACTTGCTTCTTCTTAGGCAACGGGGTTGGTTTCACCCAATTGGCTCTTTGGAGGTGAATGTACTTGAACTTTGGTATACATCCCTGATTAGCATGTACATTTGGGCTTCTCAGAGGCTGTAGAATCCACCACTCTTTTTGCCACTCAACTCAGTTTTCAGTTTGGCAATCTCAGCAGTTAAGGCATTAATCTTTTCAGTGTACGCAGTACGTGAGTGAGTATTCGCCTTTGACAGTTCATCATACCGTCTTTTGAGACTCACGTTTTCTACCTTAAGGCCATCTAGCTGAATCCTAAGGGAGGTAATCGTATCTTTCAACTGAATTCTGTCAGTTTCTAGTGCCTGTTGGTCACAACTACCTTCAGTGGAACCTACATTCAACACCTCATTGTTGTGATTGAGCATCTAATTCCTGATAGTGGTGTCTTTTCCTTGAAGCCTGATTCTCTTAAACTTATTTATTTCAAAATAGCATGGTGGGCATAGAAGTGTCTATGCACTGTTTATTAGTTTTGAAATTTAAGTTGTAAATCAATTATGGGTCTTTTGTAAATGAGAGTTACGTTTCTAGATTCAATGACCAATCTTTTGTTGTTTAAATTCTGCTTCATGTTCAAGAACTTTAGTGTTTCCCTATCGCATGCAGCATCTAAGATCTTCGCAAAGGATTTCGAACTAGGGGCACAACAATATCAGATAGAAAGCACAATAGAGCAGATATCTTTATCTAAACCTACTCAGAATTAAGCAGTATTTTGATCAAAAAGATTTTTCTTTTCTATGCAGGTTCTTGTATCAAGAACACATTGTTCATACTCTGTCTCCAAGTCATCAAAAATTGTTCAAATTCATTTAACTCTTTTGAAAAATTGTATCATTAGCAGCTTGGATATGGTTTTTTGAAATGGTCGTAAATGGTACTAGTTGTTGTTCGACAACTGTTTTGCATAATCAAAAACACAATTCAGAAACATAGTCTGGTTTTGTGTTGTTCTTTCTTTTATGATACTTCAAATTGAAGAAAAGCAAGGGGCATTTAAACATTATTTATTTGAAGACTGGCCAAAACTTGAATTGGAGGTTCGCATTTATGAAACAATGGGAGTGACAGGACTGGTTTGGTTACTTGTTTGACTCAGTAGTTCATTGGCAGGAAGCAATATGCCTGTCACGGGAAGTTCTTGTTGAGGAAACAAACATAAGGGAGTTTAGCTTCTCAAGAAGCCATTCGCAGGTCGACATGCCCTTGTTTTTAGCTCATCTTTTTCATGTCTAACAACTGTTGAACCAAGACCTCATCACTATCCCATTATACTAACGGGTTGGTGTGTAAGATGCAAAAGGGTATCAGCAGCATTACAACGCAGGTTAGCACGCTTGGCCTTATAACTAGACCTGGGTTACGGGTTCCTAGGTGGTTCCTTGTGCAAAGTCTGCGTTGCCATTTTGGTTTCTTAAAAAGCTTAGGAGTAGTTTCTGTTGCCATCGTTAATCTTTGCAATTTTATCTCTTTGCTACTTTGTTAGCATTTCTTTAAACAAAACGATTTCATCAAGATAAACAATCTGTAGCTACCTTTGTCTCAGATAAAATCTTTCTTTTCAGATTGTTAAAAGTGCAATTGACTTTTCTTTTCCTGAAAGAGTGGATTTTAGCAAATCGTTTTCTTGCACAAGTTCAGCGTTCCGCTTGTTTCGCTGAATCACTAGGGCTTGTTCCAGTCTAACTTTGTGTTCAAGATCAAGTTTGACCTTTTGGGTATCTAGACGATATATTTCTTGCTTGCATTGAGAAAGCTCATTTTTTAAGGTCTCGACTTCTAAGCATTTTTCTTGGTTAACCTTAGCATGTCCGTCTAGTTGGGTTTGCAAGTCAGTTAAGATGGCAATCATAGAAATTTTATCAGATGCGTCAGCAGATACCTCAACTGGATCACTTTGGGCTTCGGTGTCAAGAAGATACTGATGATACGGAATCGTATTGTCATCAATCTCAATCTCAGCATCGGAGTCTAAATGTTCTTCATGGTGCATCTCCTGACTCAACTGATAATCCACATTATCAAAGTTTGGATTGTCATTGGAGTGTACCTCATTGACTTGACTGGTGGTTGCACTAGTGGATGACAAGTTGGCCATGAAAGCAACAGCAGCATTGGGGCCTTCATCCACGTCTGAGTCATATGCATCCTCATGATTGGCTTGAAACATGTTTGTTGTAGTCAGTGCCTGAGGTTGATCATCTGTTTCTTCATTTGTTGCCATTGAATAACGTTGTTTATGAATGATCTGATCTTAAGTAATTGTTGATTGATGACTTGGTGTGAGGTTTATGATTTTCGGGTAAATTTGAAGCAATAAAATGCTGTTTTGAGGGCCTAAATGACTCCGAATGGCTTAAAAATGACAGGGCTCTTACTCAAAGAGGAAGAGTCTTGACCGTTGGGCCGTTTCCGAGCTGGTATAAAAATTTCGGAACAATCCGACACATAAATTATTTTTGATGATAAACAGTTTTTGCGGCAAACCGCAAAAACGCATTGAGGTTGTGGTCAAAAGCAATGGGAGTTGTTGTCAAAAAATGCCTTGTGTTTACTTCTCAAACGCAATGAAAGTTTTCTCAAAACGCAATGAAAGTTTTCTCAAAACGCAATGAAAGTTTTCTCAAAACGCAATGAAAGTTTTCTCAAAACGCAATGAAAGTTTTCTCAAAACGCAATGAAAGTTTTCTCAAAACGCAATGAAATCTTCCTCAAAACGCAATGAAATTTTTCTCAAAACGCAATGAAATTTGAAGTCAAAACGCAATGCTTGAAAATTTTGGCAGCGTAGCGTTTTAGTCAAAACGCAATAGAAATCTTCAAAACGCAACTTGTATGCTCAAAACGCAACATGAATATTCTCAAAACGCAACATGAATATTCTCAAAACGCAACATGAATATGTTCAAAACGCAATATGAAGACTAACGAAAAACGCAACACTTCTAGCTTATTTTTCTAATCCACTTCGAACCCAAAACACAAACAAACCACGTCTCTTTGTTTTTTTGTTATTTCTTTCGAACAAACACACAAAAAAAACCAATCGAACACCCCCCTTTTTTTTAAATTCGATCAAAAAAAATCAAACAATCACTTTTGGCTCTTGATACCAATTGTAGGATCCCTAGATCATTCCATAGATTAAACACAAGATCAATAGCACAAGAGATTAAACATTAAAGAACTTTTGATTGAAAGAAATAATAGTGGCTACAATCCCTAAAAGATGAAAATAAAATGAAGTAGCTAACCTAATTTTGACTAAGACTAGGTCTATTTATACTAAAAGGATTTGCCTTTTAGGGCTTTCTATTTGGGCTTTTTACATCTTGGCCCTTATACATAATAAACATTAAATAACATAGTCTTTCGAGCTAGACTTTTGTCTTGTAACTTTTTTTTTTGAGTGAACGAAGCTTCTTTGTTTGGAGGTTCAATTTATGTGTCCTAACAAAATGGGCTGCATTAAAACTGGAGATTTGACAATTTACTCATATGACTCGAAACTACAGAGAATTAATCTAAACAATTTATTTAACATGCTTGAACTTGGTTCAAAAACCAAATTGTTTCCCCGACAACTTATTTATTTTCAAAATACCTTGTTTGTAATTAAGACGAGATTAAAAACAAAACATAGCATGGTTACAAGATAGTGGTTCGAAATGATAGAAAAAATGAAATGAATAAAAACACGGGACCTCCTATGTGCGGGGAACAATAAAATATTGGTTGCTTCACTAAAAAGCGTTGGCGTTTTTGTTTGTTTTTTTGGGGGGGGGATTTTTATGAGATGAACTCTACCTTATTTAACAGATTAAAAGGGATGGTCTCTTACACTGAGTTCAAGTGCGGGTGATCGTAACGGTACAAACCACTGTGATAAGAAGGAGCCATACGTTGAGAATTTTATTGTTGAAGAATAGGCTCTAAACGGTGTGCTTCTAGAATTCTACCTTTCTCTACTTCATTTGGCCTACCGAATAAACTAAGTTCTACTCCTAGAGGAGAAACTTCCTTAGATTCTAATCGCCAATAATCATCAAACATCTCCCAATTTGAAATATCAACACCTAGGAATATACTTTTTCTTAATAAACCCGGTTTAAATCCATAATGTCTCTTAGATGGTTTAATCTATACCTAGGTTAAATAACTCATACACACCCTTAGGTTGGAATTTGGCACGTGAGGTAAGGCGGTGTTGAGTTGTTAAATAATTTACTACCTTCACTCCTAGGAACTATCTAGATAGTGTGGTTTGATGGGTGGTTTGGGGCATATTATGTCTCCTAGACTTACATCTAAGGATGGACTATTGAGTAAAGGTTGAGGCTCTGGTCCATCAAAACTAAGAACTTCCCTAGAACTAAAAGGAATGTTGTGATTATAATTCAAGCCTACTTCCTTTAGTTTTGTTTCTTTTAAAGGTTCTACCTCTATCAGGGTTCCTAAAGTCTTTTCTACTTCTTCCGGGTGACTCACAAGCGGTGTGTATTCCTCAAATGACGGTAGGGTTTGTGTGGTACTTTTAGGGCTTGTAATTCCTACCTCATATCTTCATACTTTGGATATCTACATGTCATCATTAATCTAAACCAGCATGACCTAGGTACCTGTATCCTAACCATATCATCCCCAACTATTTGAGCATTTAGATTTGCTATTGTTTCATCAAAAATAACGCTTGTTGGGTTACTACATTTTTTTATCATATTGGGCACAATCCTCTATGGTATACCTTGCTACTATATCATTAAACTTCTTAAGATCCCCTTCTGCTGTCAAATTGACGATATGACGGGATAACGGGTCGAGATGTTTAAGAAAGATTTCAATTAGGGTCCATATACTAAGGCCATGATTTGGGACTTTTTGGATTATGTTGTTGAAACGAGTCCACGAATCGTAGAGAGATTCATCTTGATGTTGTTGGAACACCAAGAGTTGATTAAGGAAGAATACATCAAACCTACCTACGCTAGAATAACCATACCTATTCATTATAATTTACAAATGTTACTAACAAAGGGCACAAAGAAAAAGATAGACTACGAGAAAGCTAATATGCGAAAATTAAATTCTCACTTGAAAGGACTCAAGCAATTAGAACTAAGCTAAACTATGATCAAAACCTAACTTGTAACCTTTTCCCTTTTTATGTTCGGAATATTTCATTTGTAGTCCTTTGACTATTTGACTTTTGTCAGTTTATTCAGATTTTGTACCGTGTCGGTGATGATTTTGTTGAGAATTATGGTGATTTATGGTTTATTGTGATTAATAATCCCTTTTGGAAGGTATTATTGTGTTATTTGTATTCCAGGTGGTTTGACCCGTGAATTTTGAGAAATGCCGAAAAACAAGTCCGACACGTCCGTTAATGTCCAAATGAGTTTTGAAGGGTGTAAAGTGAAAATATGTGTGTTAGATACCTATTGGTTAATGGAAAAATATTTTTAGGTGAATAAAATGCTAATTTACTTTTTACGGTTGAGTTTTACGAGCTTTTAAGTGATTTCGACACGAAAAGAAAGGCCCGAGACCACTTAGGATCCCTTGGCCAGTTATGGGAAGTGTAGGGAACAAAATGGCTAAATTTTAGCAAGTATGTCCCAAGGTGTGTACACTTATATTCCTTTTCACCTCATTTCCACTCATTCTTATCATTTTCAAAAAAATCAAAAACACACACACTTGTGTGTGTATATTCGGCCGAACTCAACACAAACAAGAAACACATAAATTTTTGAAGATTGATCAAGAAAACATGAAGACATAAAGATTTGGGGTTGTTCTAGTGTTTGGTTATTCATTTAAACAACGTTTGGGTTGTCCGGTTCGTGTCAAAATCTACAAATTTGAAGATTTTCTTGTAAGTTTTCAAATTTAAATTTCGTTTGTCCTTTTGGGTTTATTTTGATGCATAGATGTTAGTTGTACAAGTTGATCGTTGTGAAAATCGATTTTCGAAAACGAAACGGATGATTTAAGGGGTGTTTGGTTCGTGAATAGTAAAAAAGGAAAAAAGGGGAATTTTGTAGTTTTGATATTGTGGTCGTGATGGTTGAATAATATATGATGCTAGAATGATTATTTTTGATAGTAGCTTGTATAGCTTATTCGGGCTTATTTTTAAGCTATTTCTTGGCTTATTTGGGCTTATATGCCACGTGTGGCTTCCCAAAATCACTAGAAAAGTGATTTTGATTATTTTTGTGTTATGGCGTATATTGTGGACTATTTTTGAGGCTTATGGTAGTAACCAAATGCGATACATAGATTTATAGCTTATTTTCAAGCTTAATATACGTAGTATGGAGGTTATGGACTCACGGCCCAATAAGTCCATTTAAGCCATGGCTTAATGGAGGGGCTTATTGTGGTCCGGATTATTTTCTACTAATAAGTATGAGCTTATATATGTTGTTGGGCCTTGGTTTTGGGCTTGGATCGTATTTTGGACTTATAAATACTATAACGGACCCTTATTGGACCTTAAAGCCCAATAAGCGATATTTGGTCATTTTAAGAGTTTTGACGGACTTTTTGAAAGCGTAATGTAATTACGAAGTGATATTGATTGTTATTTTGGGAAAAATATTTTAGTAGACGTTAAAGATTGATATTTTGGAATTTGATCGAAAAGTGTCGAATTTGTGAAGAATTGTTGAAAATAAGGTTTGAAACCTTGGAAAACGTTGTATAAACTTACGGGTCATGTCGAAATTTCGTAAAAAGTTTATACTTTGAAATTTTCTTAAAAACATGATTTTTAATAATAAAATAATATTTAATTATTTTATTTATTTTCACTAAAAGACAAAAAATATAATTTTTCTCGAAACTTCTCTAAAGTGTTTATTATGAGTAAACGTTTCATTTTCAACCGTATAATGATTATTTTGTTGTCGAGATATATTTATAATTAATAATTATAAATATTTATTATATTACTTATCTATTTACGCTAAATAGTATAAGTATGTATTATCGGGGAATGAGATTGATATGATTATAGAGTTAAGTCGTCAACCATCACACCACTAAAAACTGTTTTGGGTAATTGTACAACGCATCTAAACTCTATGCATCAAGCGTGAAGATTGTTTTGGAACTGGATGATTAAAATGGGACATTAACTGGACTACGTCGTGTGCGAGCGTCATTGTATTTTCTTGTGTGACTGAGATTGGGTAGCTAAAAACTTGCTTGAGGTGAGTTCTCGTAGCCCCTCTTTTTACTGGTTTTTCTGTTGGGGGAAAATAATACTCAAATGTGTTTTGAAATGTTTTGAATTGATCTGTGCGAAATGTGGTTTTGTTTTTGGGACAAGTTATGTGCTTATGACTGCTATGTGAATATTATGTGATGCATGATTGTTTGGATCGGATGGGTACGCCTACCCAGGTTTGTGTGTGGTCCTGCCCTAATTTTAGTGCTCCAGCTGGTAGGCCCTTTAGGTGCGTAAGTGACATATGGTTATTGATTAGCGGCGATGCTAGAGTTGTTTGCATATATTCACTGTCATATAGCACTATTGTCCACTGTTGAAGTATTGGCACAACTTTTGGGTTTAAGGTCAAACCTACGAGCTCACCAACATTATTGTTGACGTTTTCGAGTATCATTTTCAGGTGAAGTAAAAGAGGAATAGTTTGGTGATTGATAGCAGACTTAGAAGTATCCCGAGTGGAATTTCGTTTGAAGTCTTGCTTGCTTGTTATTTTGATACTAGTTTTGGATGTTATGGATTAAGTTTGGATTTTGGTCCCCTTTGAGGGCATTGGAATAATTGTAAGAGATTGTGTATTTTAATTGCGATTGGGACATCACTTGAGTTTGTTTAAGGTTGATGGTCTTCATAGCACTTAGAGTTCATGGAATGTAGTTTTCTATATTTTATACATTGTGTTATGATTGATCATTATGTTGCATTCTTGAGTTTTCGCCATTGTCGGGGAGTGACACGTAGTCATAGGAATTCAAAATTTTCAATAGGATTGAGTCACAAATTTTTTTTGGTTCGAAAATTTGTAAAAATATATACATTTTTTTTCCAAAATTTTTTTAACTAAGAAATTTCAAAACAAAAGTCTATACATTGTTGATTCATGCCAAAAACACGTTAAAATGATTACACATTGACTATCGAAACATACAACCCTAAATGCTTATTTTTCGAATCAATGGGTAAAGTTATATAAAAATAAAGGGGTGTTTGGTTCGTTTCTTAGGATCGATTATTAGAGTCAAAATGACCATCACTATAGTTTTGTCACTTGTATAAACACATAACTAACTTGTATAAGTCATCAAGATATATAATTCATATATATATATATATATATTGATACATTTTATAAAAAGTATAAAATAAAGGGGCGTTTGGTTTAACGTTTTAAAACATAGTGTTGAGTCAAAACAAACACCATTTAACTCTCACCAAGTCAAAAATGATGAACTAATATTTGTCAACAAAATATACAACTTAACGTATATCTTTCGACAATTTTAGTCAAGTCTTGTATTGATTAAGGAGTGTTTGGGTCATTTCCTAGATGTTGAAATATATAACTAATATATTCTTCGACACCCTAGATTAAGTGAAAAATAAATTAAGAAACATATGGATTACTTTCGTAGCTGTGAGAGAAGAGATTTTAGAAGTCGAAGTAATCCTTGTCCCACATTTGTCGTTTTTCAAAACTTTATTTTTTTTATTCTTTTAATAATTTAGTTCGTTGTTATCTTGTTTAGGTGATAAACATGCCTCGAGCAACAGTTGGTGATACCTCTCTTACCCGTTCTTACATTCTTAATGTATCCCAAACACCCGATATTTCTCCTACTAGCACACACTTCTACAAACCTATCGAAAATCGATGCATTCATGAGGGTAGAGTTGTTGATCAACTTTACTACACATCTGATCACATCGATCGTTGTTTTTCTAACATACGTCTCAATTGTCTCTACGAAATTAATGAGCCAATTGTCTTTCGTTTTATTATGGACTTTTATAGTCAAGTCACTCTTCAAAAAGATGACTCCGGTGTCACTCTTATCTCCTTCATGATTCAAAACGAATTCATCACTCTCTCCCTCCAACAATTCGGTCAAATCCTCAAAATTCCATTCAATGGCCAAGCCGTATTTACAAACGAATGAGATCTTAGTTCTCTTGCATACTCCCAAGAAACTGAAGGACCATATCATACCGACCTTCCTACTCCTGAAGAAACTCATCAATTTCTTCAATTTCAACGTGTTGACCCTCACCGCACCATCAAACACAAAAATATCATTCTTTCACCAAATCAAGTTCTAACCAAAGAACTTAGACAAGACTTAAAAAGATGGAACAAACTCATTTATGAAAATGTGTTCGGACTAGGAGGATACCGGGACCATCTCTCGGCTTGCCTTGCTCATATATTATATTGTATCCTAGCCGAGCAATAATATAATCTTGCCTATTTCTTTGTCAAAAGAATTGAAAGTGCACGGGCAACTCCTAAAGCCCATCTTCCTTATGGTATGTTCTTGACACGTCTCTTTCGACATGTCATGGAACACTACCCTCATCTTGACAATGGCATCTACGATGTCTTTGATCGAGTCATGCGTCCACTTGCTCTAAGACAAACCTGTCGACCACGAAGTGATCGTGGAAAAGTCCGTCACTCCGTCTCATCAACTTCCGCCCATCATAACCGTGGATCTTCATCTCACCAAGGAGATGATGATGAGGATGATGGTGCTTCTCATGCTAGTACCCCATCTCCTAACACTTACCTAAACTCTCTCGAACCTCTCGATTACCAACAATATGATGTTCCCACTTATTCTAAACAAAATGATGATCTTTTCTTCGAACGTCAAACCGGCTTGCTCAATCAAACACAACAAATGCATATGGAACTTAGAGGTGGATTCAAGTCATTTGGCAAGGCATTGCGAGGAGTCTTCGGCAAGAAAAAGAAGTGAAGATGTTGAATGGTGACTATCTTGGTAGAATAACTGGCTTAGGACTTTATGTGAACTTATGTTTATGTTTAATTAATTATGTGATGATAACCCGACTTAGTCGGAAGAACTTAAACTTGTTTAGCTTACTTAGGACCTTTAATCTCTATGAATTATTAGTATGCTCTTATAATTATGCATTCTTATTTTATTTATTGCAAACATACATGATATACTTGATTTCATGCATATATATATATATATATATATATATATATACATGGGACTTGCTGCAAATTGACCACCAAAACACAACCTTTCTCACAAAATTGATACAAAAATCAAATTTTTGGTCATCTGAAAAACACCAGATGGGCGGCCCCCTTAATTCATAAGGGCGGTCCCCTTAAAGATAAGGGGGCAAGCCATTAATTAAGGGGACCGGCCATCTGATTCACGAATTTTACTATTTCTTTCTGCTTTTTGACTCTCTTTTATCTAGCCTCAGCTATCCTTACCCAGAAAACTCGAACATATTTTGGAAATTCTTTAACCTATTCAAATCCATTCCATTTCCAAACCATTCTCATCAAATAAATTCCCTCCAAATGATCACCACCACTTTACCATCTTCTTCATTCTCTATCAACCACCATAAACCACCATGGCATCCACTAGAGCCTCCATTTCCAAACCTCCAAAAGACCAAAAATTAACATCATTCCACCAAAACAATTGTTTGTGGATTTAACTCATGATGACACTAAAACCCCATCACCCGAACATCAACTCTCATCCCTAGTGCTCCTAATGCACCTTCAAAACACCATCAACCAAAGGTACTTCCTCATCCTCCATTGACTACATACCCAAATCACCAACATCATCCACATCACCATCAACAAATGGTTACTTAAACTCACCAACATCTCATCCTCCAAGAGTTCCTCCACCACCTCCAACTCAAGAAAATACATCAATGGGCATCACTCTTACCCTTTCACCAATTACCCCACTTGATGTCCAATTTAATACTCTATCACCTTCTCCACCTATCTTTGGTCATCCCATACCTTGGAACCTTCTTGAGGCACATGGAGACTCATGTTTGTGTTGCATTCACAACCGTACTCTTATCTTTCTTACATAGAACATATGCTCTCACAACCTCCACCACCCAATTCACCACCACCACCATCACTTTCTCCAAACTAAACATACACCATGTTTAGCCATTTTTAAATAATTGTCAACCAAACCTTTTGCAAGCAAGTCCTATAAAATTCTAGAATTATTAGGACCGTTATAGTTTAATGTATGTTGTACTAATATGCTTCAAGAATATTACTTCTATTTGATGTATGCATGATTATGTTTTATACACGATTTTTATGTTTAATGAATGCTCCTTAGTCTTATATTTTTTATGCACTTGTTTTCTTTTTTGGTTGGTTGAATTTTTCATATCTATAAAAGTTAAGCCTAGTTGATATATATTTGTGATTGCTAGTTTACACAAATAACTTGACACTTGTTAAGCATTATCAACATGTTTAAATTTTTTTTTATGTGCTATATGTTAGAAATGGTTGTCTTGTTCTTCTAACTTGTTTTGTAGCAAAGTTATCAATAGCTCGATTCCTTGGTGCCCTCGAACGATGGGGAGTACACATCAAGGGGGAGCGTTCATCCCGTCGACTTTTCACATATTCATCGACGAAGCCTTTTTGATTCTACAAAAAGGGTGAGAAATGGAAATAAAACTCACTAAATACGTGTTTAAAAATAATTTTACATTTAATGAGTTTAGATTTTGTAATCATCAAAAAGGGGGAGATTGTTGATAGAAATAATGCCTAAAAACGTTATTAATATTTTTCGACCTTTCTACGTTTTGATAATCACAAAATGTAAAAACGATTAATGAACAATTATTCGTAAACAAGTAATTAGTAGTAAATTTACATTTCGAAAAATTAGTCACTTAAAGGTATGAATAAACATATGCTTAATGCATTTCATGATCAAAGGAATTTTTATTCAACCTCACATTTTTTATAAAAATGTCACAAACATTTTTAAAATTTTTTTTCAAAACATTTTTAGAAATGTTTTATTCAAATAAATATTTTGAATTCAAATTTTCTACCTAAAAACGGCTAGAAATGTTCCAGAAAACACCTCTCGCAGAAAAGACCAAAAAGGGAGCGTCTGAGGCTGGGTGGCCCCCTTAATTATAAGGGTGGTCCTCTTAATTATTAAGGGGACCGGCACCCTATGTAAGGGGACCGCCCAGACAAATTGTCACACCAGTTTGCCAATAAATACTGGATTATTCCCCACTAATTTTGTCACCTTTTGCACACACTTTTTTTCTGTTCTAAATCAATTTATACTCTCCTTTCTTTTCTTTGATCATTTAATCATAAAGCTTTGTTTCCAAGTGATCCAAGCTTAATTCCTCAAGTGCAAGAGAAGAATATTTCTTATCATCAAGTCAAGAAGTGTTTTAGTTTAGTTGGTGTTGTTGTGAAGTTGTGTTAGATCTTGTAAATCATTTATGTATATTGTGAAGTTATGTATTATAGTTGTGTATAATAGTTAGATTGTGGTGATCATTGTAAGTATAGTTAGATCGGGGTGATCTTTGTAAGTAGTGTTAGATTGGTGTGATCGTAGTAGTGTCTAGGCATAGTGAAGTTGTGAAGCGTAGTAAAGTTGTGAAGCGAAGTAAAGTGGTAAAGCAAAGAGAAGTCGTGAAGTGAAGCAAAGTTGTGAGTTGTTGTAAAGTGGTGTGATTAACATACAAGAGTTGTGATAGATTGGTTCTGGCTAGGATTAGAACTCGACATTTCGCTTAGTGTCGAAAATTGGTGTAAGCAAAGTTGTGTATGGTTTTCTCCGCCTAAAGGGAGTTTGTTGACATAGTGAAGAGAACTCTCGAGTTTGGTGCTCGGGGAGTGGAGTAGGGAGAAGAGGTGCTTCGTTACCAAACCACTCTAAATTCTTGTGTTGTGGTTTGAACTTTCTAACTCTTATCTCTTGTCTTTCATATTTACTTGTCATTTACTTACTTACTTGTATTGTTCATATTGTGCACATACTGAGATCACAAAAAGTCGAATCTAAATTTTTATAAACAAGCATAACATTAATTTAAAAAGTGGTAAACTATTCAACCCCCCTTTTAGTTTTTCACAAAGAGTTTTAAATTCCATTGTCATATTTCATCAATATGAACATTAGTATGACAATCAACCATCATTATAAAATTAATGCGCATAGAAAGAATATTTAATCAAAAACAATTGCTTGCGTATGATTAAAAAACCTATCATAATGCATGCATCAAATATGTGTACAACATTGTCCTTATGAGTTTGAAACCAAGAACCAAACCACTTGGGTTTTTCTTCTCTTTGATGAAACTCATTTTAACTTCACAGTCTAACCGTTTAGTTAAAGATCAATCAAGTTCAAAAAATAATTATCTTTATGGACAACATCTTAACATTTACAGTTTGAGTCATTAATCAAATTCAAAATTCAATAATGCATCTTAATGGTTTCATCATGATACCAAATTCAAAATTCAATAATGCATCTTTAACAGGTTCACCATGACCCTGTGACTCATATTCTTTAATACTGATATAACATTTATCAATCAAGTATTTGAGGTATCCTTGCGGATCTATGAACGAGAATTATATCATTATGAGGTTTAACATTTTCATGTAAAACCTCGGTATGATATTCACTAGTATGTTTAGAAGGTTATGTATTTTGTAATTATCTCTTTCAGATCTAAAAACGCTCCCACTTGCTTTTTGTAATTAAAGACTCTTCTATAATTACTTAGCATGTAGAGTAGCAAATTACAAGATACATTGACAGTTCCTGAGTTTAGTTTGTTAATGTCATTCTTTATAAGACTTTTAACAAATTAAGAACTTCAATTTTAAGACTTAAAGGGAGTCATCATATTTCATAATTATGATGGTGTCTTATTTAACCTTCTAGGTTGGAGTCTTATTTGAGTATATACTAGACATACTCAATTTCAAACCTTGAGAGATTTTGGAGGTAAAATATTTAAGTTATCTAAATCAAATAATTCCAAAGAATTTGATTCAAAACTCTAGACATACCATAAATATGTGGCATTCTATGAGTAATTTAATTGTGAGACTTTATTACAAACTTTTAAATAACTTAATACTCTTTAGGTCACATACTTATCAATTGCGTCAAACGAAATTGAATATATAGTATTTAAAAACCTATTTGCATGCAATAATGTATACGGCTTTAACTAGTTCAAGAACTCTATCCATGTTAACTATACATTATTTTGCCTTTGAACAATTCAAGGACTTTTGTTCATGTCATAGCCAGAAGATATAACTTACTTTATGTTATAAGTCTTTCAACATTTAAAGGACTTCATGTTTATTAATTTACATTAAACATAAACATATTTAACTAAAGTAACTCTGAACATCAACTCTTGACTTCAATAGTAATTCCAAGTTAAACAAGATTACTTCATTATTTGGGACATTCCAAGAGCACATAAACCTTTTACTTGAAGTAGTCTTTAAATCGAGATTACTTCATTATTTTGGACATTCCAAAAACACATAAACATTTTACTTGAAGTAGTCTTTAAATCGAGATTACTTCATTATTTTGGACATTCCAAAAACACATAAACATTTTACTTGAAGTAGTCTTTATTTCATATCTTGACATATGTTCTGAATAGGGCAATAAGTCCTAGTAGAATATTAGTTTCTTACCTTACGGTCAAGAGAAACATTTAATCATATTGTTCTTGTCATGTGTTGTACCTTGCACACAATAAAGATTTCTCCCACTTGTGCATGGCACAACATCATACATGTAGTCAAACAACACGACGTTCGTTTGTTTATGTGGACAATATGATAGTGTCATAGATATTAGCGTTACAAGTAGATATAGAACCACTTTGTTTAATAAGAAATAGTGCACGACTATCCTTAAAACCATTAGTGTGTATAGTTGGAAAACTATATATTATCTCAAGACAAGCGAGAAATAATCTGGGTTACTACCAAGATAATAAACCTTGTAGCTCCCACTGAATTAGACAACATTACATTAATGTCTTGTTCAGAAATAAATCACGATGCTCCCACTGGATTTGACAACATTGTAAGTGTTCCATAACCAGTGAAAACAAATAGTGATCTATTTATTTTCCAACTTTCGTTGAAATCTTAATTAGTAGCAATGTACTTGGATTTCAAAATTTTCTACTATGCAGATGAAGGACTATCCATCAATGCTATTTATTAACTTGAAAATTGGGCATGCAATTTCCTCCTTAATTTTGATTAAAACAAACAACTAGATAAATCATGCTAGTTTGCCTTTACCAATTTTGCGATAGTATTGGTATTTCTTAATCAAAAACTCATAAAGCATCTTACATTAAGATGTTATCATTTGATAGCTTTAAGAATATGTTATCTAGTTATCTGAATGTCTTATATGTTTCAAAGTACTCACCACCGAATAAGGGTGATGAAATCTGTATGAAAATACAAGTCATGCAATCTACTTAACATTTAAGTATTCTATGAGTTTGATTACATTAGGACAATTCCTACATTCCTATTATAACTTTCCGGAGCAAGAAAGATGATAGGAATGAGTCTCCCTATTCCTTACAAGGAAATGAGTCTCGGTTTGACTTCTTCAAGAAAGAAAGAAACCATTGTTTATGGTTTATCGTTGCGTTAATACTATTAATAGAATCACAAAATTCAATTGTTAGTATTTTCGATAATATTCCTTATAGAAAATTGACTACCCATGTTTAAACTTTCTAAACAATTAATTCTCTAAAAGCTAGGATCCAACTTGACATACCACCATCACATCAGTTGATCTGCTAGCAATGGTGTATTCAAAAGGTAATTGACGATCAATAATTGCCACCAGTGCAATTTCTAGAACCTTATAGGACTTACTTGATTACAATAATATACTAGTAAGCATGTTTCATCCCATCTATGCCTCGAGTTTAAGGTCCCACCACTAAACTGATTAAGTCGTCCAATCAAAAACTGTGATTATGTAACACTAACGTCTCACGAAAAAATGTATAATCACATTGGGATTACGATCTACATACGTCTCACGCATAGTAAAAAACATCTGCAAGTGTTCTTACAAATTGGATGGCAATAACTTATTTAAATGATATAATATTTGACGTGGCAAATATGTACGAAGAAGCATGCATACATCTTCGTATCATAAATTTTAATAAAAATTTTACTCAATTAAGTTATTTATTATGGTATCACTTATTTTCTATACATCTAATGTATAAATAGTGTTACCTTTTAAAAAATTGACGATTCAACGTGTTTTCAAAACTTAAAGATTTTATATTTTATCGCGGGAAAAGATTAAAAAATAGTTAAAAACCATTCAAACCCTAGACCATTCGCGACTTCCTAAATAGTATGCAAGGTAAAGAAACTACAACGTAGTCATGTATTATAGGGTAATGGTGTCTATAAGACCGAAATCTTGATGAGTCTCCCCGAACCTTATCGTTGCAACTAAGTAGTACTTTTGCAAATTATGTCATTGATAAAAATTAAATCTTTTATTTGAAAAATACATTATGAACTATAAAATAGTCCATAATAAATCTGATTTCATAATAATTAGTCATGTTTATATTTATTTTAGAGTTAATTGCATAAATGGTCCCTGTGGTCTGTCGGGTTTAACGAAAAAGGTCCCTAGACTTTTTTTTTCCCGGATCCTTACCCCAAGGTTTCACTACGGATGTTTTGATATAAAACGGGACTTTTAAGTTCAAATAACGAAGAAACTGGATCGAAATCGGAATATACACTTTAATAGAAAATAAGTTATTTTTAATATATTAAATCTGGCAGGTTATTAATTAAACCATTCGAGCACTTTCGAGCCCGTTTCAGCCTTCCGGCGAAACACGAAAGTTGTTCGTAATGACATTTTACTTTGCCGCGAGGATTGTCAGTTTTAAAACTTGAGATATAGCGGGTTAAAACTAAAGGTCAACGTAAAAGTCAACGGATATTTTAATTAATATTAATACATTATGAGTACGATTTTGAATGATAAATTAAAGGTTGATTAATATATTATTTCAATTAATAGTTTTAATATCATTATTCGGTTCTAAAAACGGAAGGTCTAAAAATAGTAACTTTCTGTAAATATTGAGATAAGTTATAATGGACGGAAAATAGTATATATACATAAAATATACTAAGGGTTAAGGTTTAAAGACGCGCAAGTGGATTTCTCGTCACATGTATATAAGACTGCATACATATAAAAATATGTATGATTTTGTGGTAACGATGTACGCATCGTTGATCGTATTTATTACGTGTATAATCGAACGACATAATTATAGGTCGTGGTCGAGATCGTTGCAGATTCAGTTGTGATTTAATTGGATTAATTGATCGTGGTCTTTAATCAATGTGAGTTCATAGCCCCACTTTTTACAGTTTTACTGATTTATCATTATTTGGGGTGAGAACATGCTTTGTTTATAAATTGGACGCAAGTGTTGAAAGTATATTGATTATGTGTTGCCTAAGTAGCAATAACCCTCCTGAGCCCATTATTCATGAACTGTTAATTGCATAGATGTAGTTGTGAATTACATTATGTGAGCGCGAATGATATAAATAGATCTATTGGGATTAACCTCCCCGTTTGGGTGATTAGCTATCACTATGAACGAACGTTGACCATGTCGGACTTGGATGTTGCGGGTTACAACATCTGTACGGGCAAATAACTGCTAAAATAGCAAATATAGGTTGAGCTTCGGTGTCATGAGCTTAGCGCAACAGTAATCTGGTTTTGTGATTGTTGGCATATGTTGTAACATCACGTGAAAATCTTGCGGTCCTGCATAATTTAAATACTTAAACCTATGAACTCACCAACTTTAATGTTGACACTTGTAAGCATGTTTTTCTCAGGTGGATTAGATGCTTGGACTATTTGATGTGCATTGGAGTCTTTACATTCAAGCTTTTCATTGTGATGCAAATTATGGGACAAATGTATTATTAAATTCAGATTTTTATTGAATCAACAAATGTTATTATTCAAACGACACCTAGAGGTCGTTCTCTTGTATCTATTGCTGTGTATTACGAAGTAACACCCCATTTGGTATTCCGCTGCGCTGTAAGTGATTTTTGGGGGTGTTACACTATGTGTTAATTCTTGATCATCATATTTGCATAAAAACAATTAACAATTAACATGATTTTATATCATATATTAATCCATGATAAACTTGCATGTGTTTAATATGGATAACAAATTAGCAATTAATTTAAACATAAAACTCATTGATTAACAATTAAACTTATCAATTTTAGTCACATAAAATTTTAAACAACCTAGAATTCGTCTAATTAATTTTATCGTAAATAAAGATCGAATCTTTATACTTAAAACGCCCAAAGGACTTAAAAAAATTAATCAAGAACCCTAATTTGTCAAATTTTATTACTTTGTAACTACAAATTCTACACGATGGCTCGTGATGCCTCTGTTAGGTTATTACAACTATTTAACCATTAAATATATCACGAGAACGCAGCGAAATAAATAAACACGTATAGAATAACATAGTTAACAAGGGTTCAAGAAAGCGTGTACCTTTTAGCAATAAACGACACCGTTCTTGAATATACACATGTGTATAATAAATGATACCATGCTAAAACCACCCAAGATCTAAAGTAAGATCTCTCAACTTCAAGACACACAATACGTTTTTAGCAAACAATTAAGTATGCTAGTACTAGTAGTGATAAAGCCACCAAACGCCTTCGACTCTTGAATCAATCAACACGAAAAACCCTTTAAGGGTTGTTTGGGTTCGATCGCAAAAAAACCAAAACCCTAGGGGTGTTTGGTTCGATCGCATGGCACAAGGGAGGAAGAAGAAGAGAATTTAGGGATTTAGTTTTTCAAGTTATGAGAAAACTAAACACCTTAATCCACCTTATATAGCCAAGATAACTTGGCTTGCAAGTTACATAATTCCACCTCCTCGTGAGATTAGGAAATTATTGGCTAAAGGAAAAATGAAATAATTCTCATACTTTCTTTTTTCTTCATAATTGCATATTAGTCTTTCCTTTTAACTATTAATGACTAATATAACTCCCGTTAAATACTTGTTAACATTTAACGCTCGTTTAAGCGTTATCACTTAAATATATTACATTTAATATATTTACGTTTAAGCGTTATCACTTAAATAAACTTTTCGGACGCATATTATTTTACGTGGACATAATCCAACACCATATTACACTATTTGCATAAGGTCTGCTTGGGCATATGCTCATGCGGAATAGCTTTTAGCTAGGTGGCACCGGTTAATTGTGCCTCACACAATTCTTGGCTTCAAGACACTGGCAAAGCAAGGCATGTTTATTCTTTCTCTAGCTTATATGCATATTATCTACAAGCTTAGGTTTTGGGGTAGTAGTTGGTTTGAACCCTGGACCATTCTTTTTCAGGTAGGGGCTTTCCCGTTGCAATAATATATTAGGAGTGTTTGAATGCTTTAATCGCTTGTAGTATTATTGCAATTTAAAGCTGCAATATTCAGAGTCTAATGTATGGATATAAACATTCTCCAAGTGTCTATATGATTATCATTTGTCTAACTTTATGTTTACATTGAGGTAAATATTGAGTGTCCTGCTAGCTGTAGGGAAACAAACTACTCCGTATTGTATAAGATGTTTCTCATTTTCTCACAAGAATCTTTTTTAGCCATCTTATCTGTTAATTTTATTTTTTTTCGTGAAAAGGGTGAACTTATATTAATAATCAGAAGTCATACAAAGCTGCTATGAAACAAGAAAGACAACCCCTTTTTTGACCAATAGGAGCTTAAAAGAAAATTCATACAACAACATTTAGAAACATTATGATACAGACATTAGTACCAATCAGTACATCATTCACCCTTCTTCTAGTCTAAACAGAAGTTTAGCACTAGGCAACCAAGGAGAAAAATCATTCTTGACTACATTTCCATCCTGCAAACACCCTGCCTAAGAATTGAGAAGCCAATTCCCAAACTTAGAGGCTCTTACAGGATGGCATCATTAAGAAATGATCAAAACTCCAGTTCCATTGAGCCTTGATGCACTGAGCTACATTTCCAGCAAGCCGGCATCACTCCACATGCATTAGACACTCAAGGACACTTCCCACTTGACTACATTTCCCATACCATTACAAAGATGGTATAGGCATCATCAAGCTGGCATTCCACCATGTAGCCTCTCACAGGCCTACAAAACACATATACTATCCATAACAAAGCAGGAAACTTCCTTATGGACTCTACTAATTCAGGGGTACAACCATACTGTCAAGAGTTTGCAGATTCCATCCTCACAAAACAATTTCCAACAAGTCATAACCTGAACTTTCAAGCCCAAAGTATAAGCCATCTGCTTTTTACAAATATAATCCTCAACAAATACAAAAGCATCAGCAGACTTCACATTTATATATATACCATCAGACCAATTGCTTAAGATGTTTTCCTTTTCTTCTCTCTGGTTCATTTTAACCTGCCAAATCTCATTGACATCTCTAACTTGCTTTGTGTCTTTAACAGTGAGGCTAGTTAACTTCAGTCTCACATAATTGGTGATTTCCACAGTTAAGGCTCCATTTCCTCTTTTTTCATTAGTAAACAGCATTCTATTTCTCTCACCCCAAATGTAGTAAATACAAGCAGCAACCACAATTCTCTTTAGAATACTCATTATAGATCTGTTATTTGGGAGTTCCACCATCTTTTGCATAATCAACTCCCATTTATCAGGCATGTTTGGCTGTTTTATTCTTCCTTTCATACAATTCCAAACTGTACTAGAATAATTGCACTCAAAGAATAGGCGATCCAAAGAGTCAGGGCAAAGATCACATAATGCACACTTCACTTGTTTCTCAGGATACCACTTTAGCAGTTTATCTTGGGTAGTTAGCCTTCCAAGAATAGCTAGCCAGAATATAAAAGAGTGTTTGGGAGTGCAGTGTGAGAACCAAACCACTTTCCTCCAAGGAACTTCTCTCCAGTCCTTCTATGTTGTATTGACAGAGTAATCAACACTCTTACCATCATTTGTCATCCACACAGCACTATCTTTGTAACCTTCCTTCATTTCAGGCATAGAAATTAAAAGAATCTGAAGAAAAGCACTGTCCCATTCGTTAGGCCACTCCCATTTTCCATTCACCACCATATCTTTGAGTTTAATTTTATCATTCACATTAGCCCTTTGAATTGCTTCATTGGGGATAATATCACTCATTACCACATCACCCCACCATTTATCATGCCACATAAAGATAGATTTACCATCACCCACCTTGAATCTGATATGCTTCCTCCTTCTATCTCTTAAGGCTAAGATTTGCTTCCATCCACAGCTAGCATTAACATCATATTTTACATTCCATATGCTCCTTCCTTTTAGCCTTATAACATTTATCCATTTTACCCACAAAGAATCTTTCATGCTAACTACATTCCATAAGTGTTTGGAAATTAAAGCATCATTCCATTCCCCCAAGTTCTTAATACCCAAACCACCTTCACTCTTGGGTTTACAGACATGTTTCCAAGCAACTTTTGCTTTTTCCTTTTGATAGCTCACCATTACACCACAAATACCCTTTAAGGATTTTGTCAATATCTTTAATCACTATCTTAGGAAGACTGAACACAGATGCCCAGTAAACATGCATGGAAGCTAGGACTGATGCAATCAGTTGAAGCCTTCCTGCATATGAAAGCATCCTGTTTTTCCAATTATTGACTCTGGCATTAATTTTGTCAATTAAGCATTTGCAATCATTAGCACTGATTTGTTTAGTAATAAGGGGAACTCCCAAGTAAGTTACTGGAAGTTTGCCCACTTTGAAAGGAAGAATTTGCAGGATCTGTTGCTTAACTTGCTCTGCCACATTACCAAAAAACACAGTACTCTTACCCATATTAGGATTAAGCCCTGTTATAGCCCTCTTAATAACACCAACAGACTCCAAATCTCCATGACATAATACTAATAAGTCATCTGCAAAGCACAAATGGGAGATCTTCAATTGCTTACATCCCCAGTGGTACTTGAACTTATTGCTTTCATCAATCTGTTTTTAAATAATTAGAGTAAAAATTTCCATCACCAGTGTAAAAATGTAAGGAGATATAGGGTCTCCTTGCCTTAGCCCTCTGCCCACTTGAAATAACCATATCTGTCCCCATTCACACATATGGAAAACGAAACTGTCCTCACACAAACCATAATCCATTTAATCATAAGTTGAGGGAACCCAAACAATAATAAGATACTTTCAAGGAGATTCCAACTCACAGTGTCATAAGCTTTATGTATATCTATCTTCATAGCAATCCTTTTAGCTCCATTTTTCCAATTATACCCCTTTAGTAACTCCTGAGTAATAAGGATATTGTCTGTGATTAACCTTCCAGGTATAAAAGCACTCTGATTTGGGTTAACCAGTTTACTCAGAGCACTTTTGATCCTGTTGGTAAGAATTTTGCTAATAGTCTTGTAAATCACATTACAACAGGCTATGGGCCTATAATCAGAGAATTTCAGAGGGGTACTTATCTTAGGGACTAGACTTATAATGGTAGCATTTACTTACCCAAGCATCCTTCCACTTGCAAAAAATTCTTTTACAGCATCACAAACATCTCTACCAATCTTGCTCCAAGCTTTCTTATAGAATTTTGCAGTGTAACCATCAGGGCCAGGAGCCTTGTTGTCACAGATATCAAACATAGCATGCTTGATTTCATCATCAGAAACTTGTCTGGTCATGAATTCAGCATCTTCATTACTAACTTTCTTTGTAATATGAACAACATTGCTGTCAATATCCTGGCACCTCTTTACCAAGAAAGTTCTAAAAGTGAATCACAAATTGGTCAGGAACCTTCTTTCCTTCAAAGCTTTCACCATTTTCATTGCAAACCCTGTCAATTCTACTTCTATTCTTTCTTCCTTTTATAACAGTGTGAAAGTATTTGCTATTCTTGTCCCCCTCACTCAGCCAGTTAACTTTGGCTTGCTGATACAATAGTTTTTCCTCATCTTGGGCTCCACAATTAAACTCATTGAGGATCATGGCTTCTTTATTTTTAAGATCTGCATTATGGGGGTCCTTATCCACTTCCCTTTGAATAGCTTTTAACTTTGAGTTAAGTACATTTTTGGTTTGGTGCGTTTTCACTTTTGGTCCAAAATTCAAAAAAGGTTTGGTTTTGGTCCAAAAACATAGTTTCGTTCCACTTTTAGTCTAATTCCGTAAATTTGGACTAAAATTTTTGGACTAAAAGTGAAACGAAACTATGTCTTTTGGACCAAAAGTGTAACGAAACTATGTATTTTGGACTAAAAGTGGAACGAAACTATGTCTTTTGGACCAAAACCAAACCTTTTTTGAATTTTGGACCAAAAGTGAAAAACGCACCAAACCACAAGGACCAAAAATGTACTTAACTCTTTAACTTTTCTCTTGACTCAACCACCCTATCATAAATGTTTCCATTTTTCCATGTCAGCTTCTTCATGTAATACTTCATTACTTTTTGCTTTTTCACCAATTGATACATTTTACAACCTTTGAACTGCACATCCCACTCCTTTTCAACAGTCTCCAGAAACTCAGGCTTATCAGCAATGAAGTTAGCAAATCTAAATGCCTTATGTCTTTTACTCTTCAATTTTGGGATGACCAGAACTGCAGGACTATGATCTGAAGTAAGATGTGGTAAAAATATAGCATGAGAGCTTGGAAATTTATCAATTAAGCCAACATTACTCATAACTCTTTTCTTCAAAATTCCACTAGTAGGACTTAATCTGCTTTGGACCCATGTAAAGTGCAGCCCAGAACAATTAACATCCTCAACTTCTATTTGGTCTATACATTCTCTAAAATCATTCATATCATATGTCATAATGGAACCCCCTTCTGAATGGTCTTCCAAATTCAGACTGACATTCCAATCACCCATTAACACCCATGGTTTATTATTAATATTTCCTTTATACACATTCAAATCCTTCCAAAGCCTCCTGTCACTCCCAAAACTTGCAGCATCAGTGAAACAACAATAGAATCTATCTTTAGTATCCACAGTTTCAATCATGCATAAGATAGCTTGGCTGCTAGAATGAATTTCCATGATATTAACATCATCTGGGTTCCATCCCACAATAATTCTACATCCTCTTTTACTATCCTTCATATTTGATATCCACATCCATCTTCCATACACAAAATCACAAATTCTCAAAATTTGTTTCTCTTTGATGTGAGTTTCTAACACAACACAGATGCTTAAATCCTCATCAGTCATCACCAATGAACTTCCTTACCTCCTTTTGAGTTTTATTATTGCACATTCCTCTAACATTCCATGTTGCCATTCTTATCTCCTTATTCATGTCTGTCATTGGGAAACATTAAGTAAATCCTTAGCCCTTCCATCCAATACATTTGCTGCCATACTCTTTGCAATTTCAGATACCACTTCATACACATCTTCAGTTTCATCATTCTCATCACTCCATTTTGCTTCCCATTGCTCTTTGAAGTACAATAACATCTCATTAGTCCAATTCTTAGTGTCCTCAAAAGTTGGTTGCCTCTGATTCAATACAAATTTATTAACCACTTCTTTTCCATTTCTTTCTTGTATTTCAGTATCTTCCATTTCTTCAAAAACAGCAAACTTGTTAGCACTCCTCTTCAAACTTTCCATATTTTCTTTATTAATGCTCCATACAGCTTTAGGACTTTTCATGTTTGTGTGATTCTTCATATTTTCTCCATTCCTTTCCTTATTCTGACCCATATCAGTTTCCTTTATTTCATTTGCTTTCTGGTTCACCTTTGGTCTAAATTCCATTCTCTGCTTAGCAATTACATCTTGTCTTCCCACATTGTTCTTGTCTCTAAAAGGTACCCCTTTCCTCATTCCCTGACCATTATCCAATCCCTCCTGTCTCTTTGGTTCTTGTCTCTTTTGTTGTTGGTAATTCCTCCTGTTTTCAAACATAGCATTAACTTTGCCTCCATTATCCTCTCTTGTTTCAGTACTAATGGCTTCCTTTCTTTGCAATCTACAATTATGATCACTATGACCAAAAACTTTGCATTGCTCACATCTAGCAGGTTTCCATGTGTACTCAACATTTACAAATTTAGTGCATGTATTATTTATCTCTGTACACCTGTAACTGATCGCAACCTTCTCTTTGAACTGACTTTCAGCCTTGACTTCAACTAATACCCTGGCATATCCAACCCTGCCCGCACCCTCATGACACATTCTTGCTGTGGTTTTGTCCATTATCAAAGGTGTCCCTAGGCTACTAGCAATGGCACTAATCCCCTTGACAGTCCATGCCTCAATAGGAACATTATGTAATTTGATCCATAATGGCAGTTTTGCAGGTTCACTCAAGTCCACACACACACTTGGATCCCATTTTTGCACAAACTATTAACCATCCATGGTCCACTTTCCAAAACTTGATTCATACCATTTTCATTGTTAAACTTGAAGTAATACATTCCATTCTGAGCAACAACATCAAATAGTCCAAATTTACCCCACATCCTCTTTATGTTATACTTCAGTTCATTGTATGTCATCCTAAATCCAACAAAGTGCCCACATAGTGTCATTGACCACTTCCTACTACCCTCCATTATCAAGTCATCATAAAAAATAACCACATCTCTGCCTTCTTCACAAACAGTAGGTATTAATTCAAGCTTATTATACTGATTAACACCATTAGGCATAACACTACTAACATATGTCTTCACATTTTCATTACCTTTTTGTTCATTACTTTTTCTGTTATTATTCTCATTCATTTCATTATTATTCTTAATTTCCTCCTCATTATTCAAACAATCATTATTACATACTTTGTTACATCACTCTGTCTCTGAACCTTCATGAGTCATTACATTCTCAGTCAAAGCAGGATACTCTTTCTCATACTCCTCGATCATTAGCCTCCATATTGCCACTACCAGAACCTTCTTCATCAACCTCTTGATTAACATTTATGCTTACATCATCACAATCCTTCAATTCATCCTCACTTCCATTTTTATCAGCCATAACTCCTTCTTTACTCATCCTACTTTTACCCAACTCACAAATCATATCCCCAAACTTAATTGGAATTTTCAATTTCCTTTTCGATGATCTTTTCCTATTAGACATTGTCAATTGATGAATGAAATCGAAACCCTAAAATTTGGGGGAAAAATGCAAATTGGGGAAAATCACAATTATATGTGTGTGTAGAAAGTTAATTTCTTATTACTCGTATGTGTTTTGCTTTGTAGCGTAACAGTTCAAGATACGAGTGTTTGTTAATTTTATTTAATAATCACACTTCTCTAAACACTGTAATGCTTGATTAATTGATTAATTTTATTGACATCGTACAGTCGCTTTCAAAACACATATCCAAACACCCCCTTACACAAAGAATGCCAATTTTTTTAAGATGTTCACTCATGATATCGTTTGTATATTAGTGAATGAGACCACCAACAGGCTTAAAGCCTTCTTCTATCCTGCACAAAAGTTTGTAACAGCTCAAATCTTACCACTTTTTTTATTATAATTTTTTTGGTGACGATAACCAAAAAATTGCTGTTATTGGCACAGGAATGAACTCAGATACCTCACTTGATGGAAACGATAACGGGATGCATTAGTCCATAATAATCATTGGCCTAAGTGTCGCGGCTTCAACTGTACTATTCATCGTGGGACTAGTTGTGGCATACAAGTATTGGCAGAAGAGGAAGAGACAATGTATCAGGCTCGGTTTATGAAACTATTTGAAGATACATATGACATAGAATATGAGTTAGGTATTGGTCCTCTCAGTGATTCAATTTAACAAAAAAAAGTTAAGTACAAATGGAATGTGGCTGAGGTACCACATTAACCTCAAGCTAAATAGCTTGATAAACCAGTGTGTGTATGGTAATGACATTTTCTTTAGGGCATGAGCTTGTTTTTGGTCATTTGTGTTGTATACCAAATTTACTTGTCACATTTATCCTTGTTCCCTTCTTAGGTTTCCTTTCTTATGACAACAGTCCACTCACGTATTTTTCTAGAGATGAGTTACGTTGCTTGCACACAAAATCCAGATACTTATGTATTTTGTGGGTGTTTAGATAATTATGCATTACTTTGCTCAAAAAAGAAAATAACATATTACATGGTTACATCAAACACTTGATCGATGTCTTAAAAGTTATAATTTTCAAAGAAAAAACACCAAATCAATGAGACAAATAAACAGTCAATTGCCAGTTCGCCATAAGGAACCTTCTTCGATTGGACAGAGTTAATCTTGAGGTTTTTGATATCTTGTATATTTCCTGTTCTCATTTGGCAGTTTGGTTTAACGAGCCACCAGGTTTAAGATTGATATCCTCTAGTTTCCATATCTATGTCATGCTCCTGTATATTGTTCTCCTCCTATGTATAAATTAGAAACAAGACAAGGTAATTGATGATTCCGTTCTCATATTGATGCAGCAGTTTTTTACCTTAGATAATAAATGAAGACATACAACCAAAATGGGTTTAAAATTCCAGATTCAACTTATCAAAAATAGATTTACGTTTCATGCTCATAAAATACTATATAAAGTTTGTTGCATACAAAAGTAGTAATGACTTTGATCTGATTGCCATTTTAGGTTATAAACCAAAACTGCAGTGTGCATTTATTGGAGTATATCTTTTGATTCGCTATTTCTTTTCACTAAATACATATAACAGTTTTGGTGTATAAGAAAGCATTTAAAGGCAGCCAGATTTTGTAAGACATTGATAACTTACTTGGTATTCCAATGCCATCTTAAGTTGTGCCAAAACTTCCTTAGCTGTTGGTCGTTTCTTTCTATCATCGCGTAGGCACCGGTAGGCAATCATCTGAAATGTTGTCAGTGATTTTGGCACGATTTCTTTCTTTATAGCCTCAAACACCATCTCATCTTGTTTCCCTTCTTCAAAGCCGTGCTTAACAGAATCAAGAAACAGACCCTCGTTTTTGTTGATTGGATAGATTGATCTACCACACAAGATCTCAAAAAGAACCACCCCAAATGAATAAATATCTGATTCAATGGTTAAGAAACGTGTTTTTTCGTACACTGGGTCGACATAACCCCTTGTGCCACAAGCATGGTCGATGATATAGTTTTTGCCTTCATATACTGTAGTTATCAAAGATAGCCCAAAATCACCCACTTTTGCCTTCCAATCATCAAACAAAAGAATATTTGGAGTTTTGATGTCTCTGTGTATCACCACCTCCTGTCCTGTTCCAGCATCGCCATGAAGGAAAGCCAACCCACTTGCAACATCAATACATATGTTAAGTCGTTTCTTCCATGTAAGTCTAGCATCATTCAAATATCTATCTAGACTTCCTCTAGATGCATGTTCATAAACGATGATTCTTTCGCGTGTTTCATTGCTATAGCCTACAAGACCAATAACGTTTGCATGCTTATACCGGCAAAGAATTTGTAGTTCATTGTAGTATTGTTCCTCCCCTTGACCAAAACGTGTATCCAACCGCTTTGCGACAATTGCTTGTTGTCCATTTCCACGTGCAATTTCTCCTTTATAGACCCCCCCAAAACCTCCTCCTCCAACGTAATTGTGACGACTGAAGTTTTCTGTGGCTAATTCAATGTCTCCGTATAATATTCTGAAAGTGTCCTTGTAATTTTCCTATGAAGTATAAGACAGTGGGTTAAACTATAGGCCGATAATAATATTATTATACAACTTTTTTCTTAAGAGAATCGCTAGAACCACATAAATTTGACAGATGAAAATTCACACATGACGTGCCATCCCAACTGGCCGCATTCTTTTTTTTAAAGGCAACAAGAAATATATATATATACTGTAAAATGTAGCAATAAAAGCTACAACCCAACCAAAGCAAAAACACAAGAGTTTGGACGAACCATCTTTACCTATAAACTAACCTACAAGTTGTAGAATCTAAGCATACAAAAAAAGATATGACTCCATCCAAGTTGAAAACATAAGATCGCTCCATCCAAGACCAAAACATAAGTCAAACTCCTAACCTTTAGATGCATTTACAGGGTCAATGCACCAATCATTCCAAGACGTAATTTTCTCTTTTGCTATGTGTGAAATCCAGAAGTACACAAGAACTTGAACTTCGTCGCATATTGTAGTTAGGTTCGATATCTTATTCTGAAAAACTCTCTTATTACGAATACACCATATTACATATAACATTCCCCAACAAACTGCTTTCCAACATTTCTTTTGCATAGCGTTATAATTATTCTGACCAATATGATTTATTATATCTCCCATAGATCCAACATTAAAATTACCCAT